>JAODAL010017957.1:0-76137 GCA_025379985.1 Phyllomedusa bahiana | reverse complement strand
ACCAATCTTCTATGAACTCACCCAGAGCAGCACAGATCTGTCTCCTTTCTATGTTTATACGCAGCAGCATTAGGCACCGTGCACCATTCTGCTGTTTTCTGATTGTAAAACCAGCTGCAGTGTTACTGTGCAACTGCTGGCTGTGCAGAGTGAAATGTTGCCGGCCCCTTATTCTGAGTGAGAGAGGCAGGAATGCACACTCCCATGAATACGACCAGGGCCAGACTGAATGTAAATTATTAGAGCTGTCAGCCAATGAAATGAAAGGAGATGGAATCTGACCAGCACTGGGGAACAGTGTTTACAGAAAACGAAGATAATGGAGACAGTGAAAACAAGACAACTTTGCAAATGACATCCAATTGCAAAGTTGCTTGTTTTCACTGTCCCCTTATTCTGAAGACCATTTAATGTAATGATAAAACCCCTTTAATGACTAGCTCGGCTTTCATTGGCAACAATTTTTTTTATTTTTTCAGTGCCCATGGTTGATATGATAACTTATTTTCTGTGCCATATTTTTTTTTTCAGTTAGTCACATTTTGAGTCCATTTAGGGGTACATGTAAAGAACCATGTAATTTATATACTTTTTAATATAGAATATGAATATATAGATATGAAAAATACATAACGTTATTACAATGTATTTACCACAGCCGCAATATTCAGCCTTTATACTTTAAAAGGCTCAGGCATAAAGTAGACCAGAAGGCCATTATTTGGCCTCTGGCAGCCTTAGCAAAAATGGACATCCTATGATTGCAGTGCAGTGGTTTCTATCTATGACAGAGAGAGCCCCTCCCTTTGTAAACTATTTAAATGCTGCAGATCCTATGGACCAGTCATCTAGGGGGGTTATATGTCCAGGATCAGAGCCAGCTCCATTCCTGACTGCTGTAGCAAGAGTTTAGCTGTACATTACAGATGACTTCTGTGGATGGTGCTGGCAGAGCCTCTTAGCTGGCACCAATCCAGCGCCATATATGTATGGCACGCAGGAGACTTGCCTACTCTTCTGGGTTTCAAGAGTGTTAGCAAGTTTACAGTACTAATGAACGAAGTGCAGGCAGCTACATCCAGGACGCTGGATTAGAATTCCAATAAAACTTCCATTCTTTATTTCAGTACATGGAGGATGACTACATGCTTAACGCATACATGGCACGATAGTATGCGTTAAGCATGTAGTCATCCTCCAAGTACTGCTTTTATATTTATTGGAAATAAAGAATGGAAGTTTTATTGGAATTCTAATCCAGCGTCCTGGATGTAGCTGGCTGCACTTCGTTCATTATTACTTGTCTCGGGTGAAGACTCCGCCCTGCCGTGCTCCTGGGAACTGGAATTGATGACAGACGGGTGAACTGATTTAAACATATTTTTTTCTGTGCAAGTTTATAGTACAGTACAGAAAACCAGTGATTTCTCTGCCACAAGTTCTTATACTATGCCACTGATTCCAGCAGTGATGAGGGGCCCCAGGGGCGTTGCTAGGGTCCTAAAACATCCGGGGCTCGGGCCCTTTGTGTTTTGCTCAGTAGGGCTGGGTTCACACGGTATTTTTCGCGCCACATTGTGAACTGCGGATGTGTTTTTACAGAGAAAAAACCTTCTGTTCCTGTCACTAATTTTCTGCACATTCCACACAGATCCCGTCCATCTCCTCAGCAGTCGCTGCACAATGAAAATCAGCCCTGACAAATTTACTTTTTCAAAACCGCTCACCTCTGTATGATCGTGCAATACCCCTAAACAGTCACCAAAACATACACCGATACATGGAGCAAATCTACCAGACGAATGATTGTTACTAAAAACCCTCCTACAAAACCAAGACCCAAAACTATTACTACTTAAGGATCAAATAATCCTGCCAAACCCTGACCAAACGCGACCAACACATGTGACTATCAGCTGTACACAGGCTCTGATTACATATACCACCGCCATACAGTGACCATATAGTGGTAGATACTAGTTATATGTAGGCGCTCAGCAGAAATATAAGTGATTACACTGCAGTTACATTTAGTGACTCACAGGAGACGTCTTTTCTAATCAGCGTCAGTCACTTTCCCTTTTCTTCTCCATCCGGTTCACTTCTTCATGCTGATTTCTCCTGGCCACGACTCGTCCCTGCAGATTTGGACACAAATATCTTAGAATCCTCACATTTCCAGCAACTTCTAACTTATAGGTATATGTCCCTCAGTTAGGTAGGTGTATAGGTTCCCTCAATTAGGCAAGAATATAAATATAGGGTCACCTAGGCAGGTATATAGATATAGAGTCACTATCAGGCAGGTATATATAGGGTCACTCTCAGGCAGATATATAGATATAGGAAACTCTCAGGCAGGTACATAGATATAGGGTCACTCTCAAGCAGGTATATAGATATAGGGGCACTCAGGGAGGTATATAGGGGGGCACAGGCAGGTATATAGGGGGCACAGGCAGGTATATAGGGGGCACAGGCAGGTATATAGGGGGCACAGGCAGGTATATAGTGGCACTCAGGCAGGTATATAAGGGCACTCAGGCAGGTATATAGGGGCACTCAGGCATGTATTTAGGGGGGCACTCAGGCAGGTATATAGGAGGGCACTCAGGCAGTATATAGGGGGGCACTCAGGCAGGTATATAGGGGGGCACAGGCAGGTAAATAGGGGGGCACAGGCAGGTATATAGGGGCACTCAGGCAGTATATAAGGGCACTCAGGCAGGTATATAGGGGGGCACTCAGGCAGGTATATAGGGGGGCACTCAGGCAGGTATATAGGGGCACTGAGGCAGTATATAGGGGCACACAGGCAGTAGATAGGGGCACACAGGCAGTAGATAGGGGCACTGAGGCAAGTATATAGGGGCACACAGGCAGTAGATAGGGGCACACAGGCAGTAGATAGGGGCACACAGGCAGTATATAGGGGCACTGAGGCAAGTATATAGGGGCACACAGGCAGTAGATAGGGGCACACAGGCAGTAGATAGGGGCACACAGGCAGTATATAGGGGCACTGAGGCAAGTATATAGGGGCACACAGGCAGTATATAGGGGCTCAGGCAGTAGATAGGGGCACACAGGCAGTATATAGGGGCACACAGGCAGTATATAGGGGCACTGAGGCAGTATATAGGGGCACACAGGCAGTATATAGGGGCACACAGGCAGTATATAAGGGGCACACAGGCAGTATATAGGGGCTGAGGCAGTATATAGGGGCTCAGGGAGTAGATAGGGGCACTGAGGCAGGTAAGCGCTGTAAAAATATAACAACATTAATACTCACCTTAACTCCCCCGGCGAGCGCGCTCTGTCCTCTTCAGTCCGCGCTCCTCCGGCAGCTCCTCGGGCGCACAGCCTATGATGGCTGTGCGCCCGAGGACAGGCAGCGGCGTGATGAGGTCATTACATCGCGCCGCTGCCAGCTGAGCAGCACGGGGCCGCGGCGGGTCCTCAGCGCCATAAGGACCCGGCGCCCCCGCAGTGTGGAACCCGGAGCCAGTCCGACACTGTCTGCGGGGCAGGGAGCACTTGCTCTCTGCTCCACAGACGCCCTCAGCTGTATGTGCGTCCAGCGGACGCACATGTAGCTGCAGGGCCAGTCGGTGCTCCAGGCCCATGGCAGCGGCCTGGAGCCCGGTAGGCTCGGGGCACAAGGGGTTTTATTCGGGGCTCGGGCCCCGAATAAAACAGCCTAGCAACGCCCCTGAGTGGCCCAGTGTCGTAGTCAAGAACAGGAAACAGAGAGTAGGAGTAAAGCCACGGATAGGTTCCACAACATTGCACTCAACTCCTCATTCAAGTGCTTTTCTGCTCTGCAGCCAAGCTTCAATAACACAGCTTTATGAGAAAGTAGAAATGCCCCAATCCAGAACCTGAATGCAAATTTTTCACACTTGCTGGCACAACAACTGCTGTCCTATAGTATAGTGGACACAGCTGCATTCTGCGACTTTGTGACCCATGTTAACCCTAGGTTGATACATGGCTGACTCCATAAAAATGTAAGCATGGTCAAATGTGACAATGGACCTAACTTGCTGGCAGCACAGAACACATACCATGCCTGGCACATGCAATAAGCCTTGAAGTTTAACATTTTCTAACAAAACACCCAGATTTACAGCCATTGCTGGCAAATGCCAGGAAATTGTGTTCACCCTTTTGCTATTCCCAGCAAGCGGCCTCTCATGTGGTAGATTTTTCTAGTGACACAACATTGCACTGGTCTGTATTTATATCATAAAGAGTTGAGCACAATTGTGGAGAATTTCTCTTCCTAACCTGCCTTTCTTTATTTTTTGTGGTCCCTATTCATGTATTGTAGCATAGAGAGATGAGCACAATTGTTGTTAATAGAGACCACAGAATACTTTGGGAGACATGTATGAACGGGGCTGTGCCAGAAGTCTGGCGTATTTTCAGCCCAACATCAGTTTGCATTAGTTTAATGCCTCCTGTACGCCCGTATCAGGCGCATTACAGAGTGTCCGCGGCATTTTGTAATGCGCCTGATATCGGGAGGCGTGCGGGAGGCGGGCGCACTAGAACCGTACGAAGATATAGATTTATATCTTCGCTATGGCAATTTTAGGCGCATTACAGCTGGAACAGCTAAACCACTTTCAAAGTGGTATACCTGAGCCAGAAATTTCGCCTTAGTGCCAGAATGCGCCTAATTTATGACCCGCTGTAGAGCGGGTTCGTAAATCAGGTGCATTCTATGCTATTATAATGCGCATTAAATTTTCCGTTTAAATGCCAAATTTCATGCATGTTGCCTTTATCTTCTGTGGTCTCTATTCCTGCTTTGTGGCATAGAGGGCTGGGCACAATTGTGGTGTAATTTAAGAGCTGTTCATAGCAAAATGAAATGAAATGCAGATGCTTCCTTCTCTGTGATGCCTAATTCTGCCTTGTAGCACATAAATCAGAGCACAATTTTGTTGTTTTTTTTTCTTTCCAACCTGTCTGCCTTGATCTTGGATTTTAATTCCTTACCTGCTAGATTTTTTTCTGTTAAAGGGCCCGATTCCTGCTCTGTAGCATACAGTTTTGAGCACAGTTGTGCAGTAATTTGGCATTAGTACATGTCAAATAATAGTGGTGGATTTTGCTGGCAGTAAACAGCATTACATACAGTATATACCTCAAAGTAGGCCTGATGTCAGGTGATAGAGGTGTCCAATAAGATTACTACCCACATTTAAGATGACAGATATGCCTCTTATTTTTTAGTCTGACTGGCTGACTTCTGATGAAGGTGATATAGATATAATTACTGATTTTCCAAAGAATTCTTAAAGAATCTGGTTTGGACTATATTGAATCACATTGCCATTAATCAGGTCACATTTGACCATAACATCCGGTAAACCAAAGTGCAACACTATGTACAATGGGGAAAATAAGCATTTCATACACTGGCAATTTGGCAAGTTTTTCCCCTACAAGGAATGGAGAAGTTTGTTAGTTTTATCATAGGTAAACTTCAACTGTGAGAGACAGAATCTAAATAATAAAAACCCCAGAAAATATTTTTTAAATGACAAATTTAAATGTTATTGCATGATATAAGTATCTGATAAAATAGAAAAACAGAACTTAACATTCAGTACAGAAACATTTTTTTTTGCAATTACAAAGGTCAGAGGTTTCCTATAGTTCTTCATCAAGTTTGCACATACTGCAGCAGGGAATTTGGCCCACTCCTCCATACAGATCTCTATATCTTTCAGGTTTCAAGGATGGGTTCAGATCTTGAGACTGGCTAGGCGACTTGAAATGATTCTTACAGAGTCACTCCTTAGATGCCACGGCTGTGTGTTTTGGGTCACTTTCCTGTTGAAAGACCCAGCCATAATCCATTTTCAATGCTCTTCCTGAGAGAAAGAGGTTATTGGCTAAAATCTTGTGATACATGTCACCATCCATCCTCCCATCAATACGGTGCAGTAATCCTGTCCTCTTTGCAGAAAAAAACCCCCAAAGTATGATGTTTCCACCCCCATGCTTCTCGGTTGGGACAGTGTTCTTGGGGTTGTACTCATCCGAGGGGCGTCGCTAGGCAGATTCACTCGGGGCACGAGCCCCGAATGAATCTGCCTGTGCCCCGAGTCTCGGCGGCTCCAGGCCGCTGCTGTGGGCCGGGAGCGCTCGTTGGTGCGGGCGGCACCCGCTGATCTCTGACTGTGCAGCCGTTTCACAGCGGGAGTCGGGGAGGAGGCAGGACGGATCATTCCCGTCCTTTCTTCCCCCCTGTATGTACAGCGCTTGGTAAGCACCGTACATACACGTCGGCGATGAAGGGGGCATGACGCACCGCTTTCATCCCCCCCTGCGATGCTGGGATACTCTAAGCCGGCAGCGCTGCCGGCCATGGGGGTCCCGGGCACCACGAGACGGCTATGGGGGGCATATCACTGGCTGGGGGCATATCACTGCTGGGGGCATATTACTGGCTGGGGCATATCACTGGCTGGGGGACATATCACTGGCTGGGGGCATATCACTGGCTGGGGGGGCATATCACTGGCTATGGGGGGCATATCACTGGCTATGGGGGCATATCACTGGCTAAGGGGAGCATATCACTGGCTAAAGGGGACATATTACTGGCTAAAGGGGGCATAATATTGGCTAAGGGGGCATATTATTGGCTAAGGGGGCATATTATTGGCTAAGGGGAGCATATTACTGGCTAAAGGGAACATATTACTGGCTAAGGGGGGCATAATATTGGCTAAGGGGGCAGATTATTGGCTAGGGGGGACATATTACTGGCTAAGGGGAGCATATTACTGGCTATGAGGGGCATATCACTGGCTGGGGGGCATATCACTAGCTAGGGGACATATCACTGGCCGGGGGGCATATCACTGGCTATGGGGGCATATCACTGGCTATGGGGGGCATATCAATGGCTATGGGGGATATCACTGGCTCGGGGGCATATCACTGACTATGGGGAGCATATCACTGGCTATGGGGGCATATCAATGGCTGGGGGGCATATTACTGGCTAGGGGGGGCATATTACTGGCTGGGGGGCATATTACTGGCTATGGGGGGCATATCACGGGCTGGGGGCATACCCTGGCTTGAGGGGCATATCACGGGGTGGGGCTATATCGGGCTGGGGCATATCACTGGCTGGGGGGCATATTACTGGCTATGGGGGGCATATCAATGGCTGGGGGCATATCACTGTCTGGGTTGCATATCACTGGCTATGGGGGGCATATTACTGGCTGGGGGGCATATTACTGGCTATGGGGGGCATATCACTGGCTGGGGGGCATATTACTGGCTGGGGGGCATATTACTGGCTGGGGGACATATCACTGGCTGGGGTCATATCACTGGCTGGGGGTCATATCACAGGTTGGGGGACATATCACTGGCTATGGGGGGCATACCAATGGCTGGGGGGCATATCACTGGCTATGGGGGCATATCAATGGCTGTGGGGCATATTACTGGCTATGGGGGTCATATTACTGGCTGGGGGGCATATCACTGGCTGGGAGCATATTACTGGCTATGGGGGACATATTACTGGCTGGGGGCATATTATTGGCTATGGGGAGCATATTACTGGCTGGGGGGCATATTAATGGCTATGGGGCATATTACTGGCTATGGGGGGCATATTACTGGCTATGGGGGGCATATTATTGGCTATGGGAGGCATATTACTGGCTGTGGGGGGCATATTACTGGCTATGGGGGCATATTACTGGCTATAGGGGGCATATTACTGGCTAAGGGAAGCATATTACTGGCTAAAGGGGACATATTATTGGCTAAAGGGGACATATTACTGGCTAAAGGGGGCATAATATTGGCTAAGGGGGCATATTATTGGCTAAGGGGAGCATATTACTGGCTAACGGGGTCATATTACTGGCTGCGGGGTCATATAATCTGGCTGAGGAGGACATATTATTGGCTAACGGGAGCATATTACTGGCTTAAGGGGGCATATTACTGGCTAAAGGGGACAGTAACCTGGCTACAGGGGGCATATTACTGCCTAAAGGGGGCAGTAACCTAGCTACAGAGGGCAGTAACCTGGCTAGAGGGGCTAATGACTTGGCTAAAGGGGGCTACTACATATTTACCTACATGAGGGTAATTATTACCATTTGGGGCACTATAGATGGGGAGTTTGTATACAGATAGGAATTTGCAGAGAATTGCTGATAAAATGAGGAGTCTAAGATGTTTGTTTTGTACATTTTTCAGTGAAGAGTTGTGGACGGTAGAAGACGTCATGGCGTCTGGGACAGATGGAAAAGAAGAAGAGAAAGAGAACAACTCTTCAGAGGCGTCTCCTGTAAGTCACCAAATGTAACTGCAGTGTAATCACTGATATTTCTGCTGAGCCTACATACAACTAGCATCTACCACTATATGGTTTCTGTATGGCGGTGGTATATGTACAACTGATGTCACATGTGGGGGTCACGTTTGGTCAGGGTCTGGCAGAATTATTTGAACCTCAAGTAGTAATAGTTTTGGGTCTTGGTTTTGTAGGAGTTTTTTTTACTAACAATGAGTCGTCTGGTTTACTTGCCCCATGTATAGGTGTATTTTTTGGTGACTGTCACTGTCATACATAGGTGAGTTTTTTTGAAAATGCAAATTTGTCAGGCCTGATATTCATTGTGCAGTGACTGCTGAGGAGATTGACGGGAGCTATGTGGAATGTGCAGAAAATTAGTGACAGGAACAGAAGTTTTTTCTCTGTAAAAATACATCCGCAGTTCACAATGAGGCGCAAAAAATGTCATGTGAACCCAGCCCTACTCAGAAAGACTTAAGGGCCTGAGCCCCGGATGTTTTGGTACCCTAGCAATGCCCCTGACGCATCCTTCTTCTTTCTCAAAACATGGCTAGTGGAGTTGATACCAAAAAGATCTATTTTGGTCTCATCTGACCACGTGACCTTATCCCATGCCTCCTCTGGATCATCCAGATGGTCATTGGTGAACTTCAAACGTGCCTGGACATGTGCTGGCATGACCAGGAGGACCTTGACAGTGAAGGGTGATTGAGTGTGTGGGCAGGTGTCTTTTATACAGTTAACAAGTTCAAGCCTGCAATTAATATAGGTAATGAGTGCAGAGTAGGAGGGCTTCTTAAAGAAAAACTAACAGGTCTGTGAAAGCCAGAATTCCTGCTGGGTGGTAGGTGATCAAAGGCTTATTTCATGCAACAAAATACAATGTGAGTTTCTGGATTTTCTTTTTTTTTCTTCTTTTTGTAGATTTTGCGTCTCACAGTTGAAGTGTACCTGTGATAAAAATTACTGACCTCTCCATTCTTTACAGGTGGAAAAACTTGCAAAATCGCCATTGTATTAAATACTTATTTTCCCCAATGTATGATTGTTAGCAGCAGATTATCCAGATCATTATCCAGTAGTTGAACAGCAAAAGGAACTTTATTCATGAACAGAACGAGCATAACTTCTCAGCACACAGCAGAACATGTCTGCACATATCGGTCCATCTGCAGTAAGCAAGGTCTGAGCTCTCTTCCTCTCAGAGTTTTTTTTTTTAAACAGCCTAACTTTATCAACAATGACAATATCTCTAGACAAAGGCTCCCACATGCAATACATACAGAAGTGGTTGTTGCACACAGTAATAAGTATTATTCCAACAATGATCCTAAATATATGTAGTTAAAAAAATGTTTCAAATTATACTTTGTTTTCAGACAACATTTCCAAACCAAACTTGTACTGGTACTTGTCAACCTGTACCAGTAAAGTGTGATGGGTGTGCTATAGATGGGAAAGGGGGACAAGTTCTGCAGTCTTTGTCACACCATTGGCTAGGGAGCCCAATCTGTCCAGGGACTTTTTTGAACCTCCACCAAGGGAAATTTTAGCAAGATTATTGTCCACATTTTGACAGTTACCACTTATGGACAGGACATGGACACTAGACACTATAGGCCTCCTTAATATGCACAAAAAAACTGAAAGCACACTTCCATAAAATATCAATGCTTTACTGAAGATATATTAAAACATAATATGCAACTGAGGACATAAGAAGATGTCCAAAAAATACTGAATATAACACCATATCAAACCAATACAGTTCACATAGTACATTTACATTGACATATTTCCCAATGATGTGTAACACTGGTGATTTGTTCCATACTTTAATATAGCCACTAGCCTTGCATCCATCAATATACAAGGCTAGTGACTATATTAAAGTATGGAAAAAATCACCAGTGTTACCCATCATTGGAAAATATGTCAATTTAAACAGAATAAATGTCACTTACCAAAGATATGGTGTATTCGAGACACCCCGATGCACATTTCACGTAACCTTTTTCTCAATATTTTTGGACATCTTCTTATGCCATCAGTTGCATATTATGTATAATATATCTCTTATAAAGCATTGATATTTTATGGAAGTGTGCTCTCAGATTTTTTGTGCATATTAATGATTTTGTGGAGAGTTATCCATATCTTTAAGTGAAGGGGTATATACCTTATTTGACCCAGCCTTTATGATAGTTTCTTTGAACTGATTTGAGTTGACTATGGGCCTCATGTACAGATGAAACTACTTTGAGTGGTCCTCGGTTGTGAGTGGTGTGCCGCAGGGCTCAGTATTGGGTCCTCTCTTATTTAATGTATTTATTAACAATATAGTTGTAACGGATGCTGGTAGTGGATCTGCTGGACCACCGCAAGCGATGGTGTAAGCCGTACCAGGGGGCGGAATCTAAGTAGAACCCGGTTTTCACCAGAGCCCGCCGCAAAGCGGGATGGACTTGCTGCGGCGGAGAACTACCAGGTCGCCCCACTGGCGTGACTTGCTTGCGGTGGCAGCCAAGGCAGTGCGTGGTACAAAATCGTGAGACGTAGGCAAAGTCGGGGACAGGCAAGAGGTCAGGGCAGGCGGCAAAGGTTCGTGGTCGAGAAACAGGAGCGTAAAGGTTCGGTACACGGAAGACAGGCTGCGAGGCAGAAGACGCTTTCTCTAAAGGCAGTACGGCACTAAAGATCCGGCAAAGGTGACCCGGAAAGAAGGAGGTTAAATAGCCTTTACCAATAATGGGCGTACTGGCCCGTTAAATCCCCGAGAGCCGGCGCGCGCGCGCCTAAGGCGCGGGCATGCACATACCGGTCGGCCAGGAGGACGGGAGGACGCGGGAGCGCAGTCAGGTAAGGGGGGAGCCGGGACCCGATCCGTGGAACCGGCAGTCGCCGCCGGGACCCGACGGGCGGCAGCACGAGTGCGCCCGCAGCCCGGGCGAGGGGCTGCCGGATCACTCGTGACAGTACCCTCCCCCCACCCCCCAGACCTCCTCCTCTTTCTGGTTCGGAGGAACCTCAACACAAGCCCGCGGTCCAGGATGTTTTTTCTCAGGCTCCCATGATCTCTCCTCCGGACCGAATCCCTCCCAATCAACCAGGAATTGCCGTTTAACCCTAGCCGACTTCATAGCCAAGATCTCCTTTGACAGCGAATATGTTGGAGGCTACAGTCTCAGGAGAGGGGGGAGGGGCAACTTTTCTGGAGAAGCGGTTCAACAAGACGGGCTTCAGGAGGGATACATGAAAAGAATTTGGGATCCGCATGGTGGGTGGGAGTCGGAGCTTATACGCTACAGGATTAATCGGCTCAGGATTTCAAAGGGCCCAAGGAAGCGCGGACCCAGCTTGTAGCTGGGGATTTTCAACCTGACATATTTGGCGGACAGCCAGACCTTGTCTCCAGGAGACAAGGTTGGAGCCGGTCTCCTCTTTCTGTCCGCCTGAGCCTTCATACGGGCAGCAGCACGCTGCAGGGACTGACGAGTCTGCTCCCAAATGCCAGATAAGTCGTGGACCAAGGCATCTACAGAGGGAACCTCGGAGGAGGAGGGCAGAGGGAGAGGAGGGCGGGGATGCCGGCCATATACAATAAAGAAGGGAGACGCGCCTGAAGCCCCTGAGTCCAACGAGTTGTATGAAAATTCGGCCCAGGGTAGGAGGTTGGCCCAATCATCCTGGCGAGCAGAAACAAAATGACGTAAGTAGCTGCCCAGAATCTGATTGACCCTCTCTACCTGGCCGTTAGATTGCGGATGGTATGACGAAGAGAAGTCTAACTTCACCTGCAGTCGGGAGCAGAGTGCGCGCCAGAACTTGGACACGAACTGCACCCCACGATCAGAAACGATGTGCTGGGGCAGACCGTGCAGGCGGAACACGTGAATAAAGAAAAGGGAGGCAAGACGTGGTGCGGAAGGTAACCCGGGCAGTGGGACGAAGTGCGACATCTTCGAAAACCTATCCGTAATGACCCAGATCACGGTGTTACCCGAAGAGGATGGAAGGTCGGTGATGAAATCCATCGCCACATGGGACCATGGAGTACTGGGCGTAGGCAGGGGTCGCAGCAGCCCGGAAGGACTGTGGCGGGGTACCTTATTCCGGGCACAAGTAGCACAGGCATCCACGAAGTCCTTAATATCTTTAGCCAGCCCTGGCCACCAGTAGAACCGAGAGATCAATTGGAACGATCTTCGGGCCCCAGGATGTCCTGCCATCAAAGAGCAATGTCCCCAATTCAGTATTCTCCTGCGCAGTGACGGCCGAACGTAGGTCTTGCCAGGGGGTATCTGCCAAAGGAGGACAGGTGCTGCTTGGATCAGGCGTTCCGGAGGTATAATGTGTTGGGGCTGCGGCTCCTCTCCAGTGATGTCAGATGCGCGAGAGAGAGCATCCGCCCTGATGTTCCTTTCGGCTGGGCGAAAATGGATCCGGAAGTTAAATCTTGAAAAAAAAAAGAGACCACCGTGCTTGCCGAGGATTGAGGCGCTGGGCCGACTGGAGATACTGAAGGTTTTTGTGATCCGTATATACCTCAAAAGGATGACGAGCTCCCTCCAGGAGATGCCGCCACTCCTCCAGGGCCATCTTGATAGCGAGTAATTCTCGGTCCCCAATAGCATAGTTCCTCTCAGCCGACGAGAAGGTCTTGGAGAAGAACCCGCAGGTGATGGTTTTCCCCTTGGGACCCTTTTGAGTAAGGACAGCTCCGGCCCCCACCGAAGAGGCATCCACCTCCAGAGAGAAAGGCTTCTCAGGGTCAGGGCGTGACAAAATAGGTGCGGAAGCAAAGGCTGACTTCAAATCCGAGAAGGCTCTTTCGGCCGCTGGTGGCCAACATTTGGGATTAGCCTTCTTCCTGGTGAGAGCCACAATTGGAGCCACCAGTGTAGAGAAGTGGGATATAAACTGCCGATAGTAATTGGCAAAGCCCAAAAAACGTTGTATGGCTCGAAGTCCAACAGGTCGTGGCCATTGCAGGATAGCAGACAGCTTAGTGGGGTCCATTTGCAGGCCTCGGTCGGAGACGATGTAACCGAGGAAAGGCAGACTGGATTGATGGAACACGCATTTCTCTAATTTGGCGTACAGGCGGTTGCTGCGAAGGCGTTGCAGGACTAGGCGCACCTGTGATAGATGGTCCGGAGGTCAGGAGAGAAAACCAAGATGTCGTCCAGGTAAACGATGACACACGTGTAGAGCAGGTCCCTGAAGATGTCATTTACGAACTCCTGAAAGACCGCGGGAGCATTGCACAGACCGAATGGCATTACTAGATACTCAAAGTGACCGTCGCGGGTATTAAACGCCGTCTTCCACTCATCTCCCTCACGGATCCTGATGAGGTTGTATGCCCCGCGCAGGTCCAATTTGGAGAAAACCTTGGCTCCCTGTAGACGGTCAAAGAGTTCTGTAAATAGTGGCAACGGATACTGGTTGTACACGGTAATCTGGTTCAGGCACCGGTAGTCGATGTATGGACGGAGAGAACCAGCTCCGGCGGGTGATGAGGACTTGCGTATAAAACCCTTTTGCAGGTTCTCACGGTTATAGTCCGACATGGCCTGAGTCTCTGGTCTAGACAACGGGTAAACTCTACCCCGAGGAGGGCTGGTCCCAGGAAGGAGGTCAATGGGACAGTCATAGGGGCAATGAGGAGGAAGGGATTCGGCCTGTTTCTCCGAAAAGACGTCCGCGTAGTCCCGGTATTCAGCGGGAAGACCTGGCAGGAACCTGTAAGACTGGTGAGGTGGAATGGCCCGGACTGGCCGCGGAACTGAGAGACAGCGACTCTGGCAGTCGGAACCCCAGCGCAGAACCTCCCCGGTTTTCCAGTCGAGGGTCGGGGCATGGAGCTGCAGCCACGGAAGACCCAAGAGGATCGCTGAGGACGACCGAGGGAGGACGTAAAAGGTGATCTCCTCCTTGTGTAAGGCCCCCACGCGGAGGGACAATGGCTTGGTCACGTACCGAATGGCCTCACTAAGGAGCTCACCACTCATGGAGGATATCACCAAGGGCTTCTCCAGACGGGTCACCGGAAGGCGATACTGGGACACCAGGGTGGCGTGAATAAAGTTCCCGGCGGATCCAGAGTCTAGAAAGGCGGGCACCCGAAAAACGAGTCCGGAACCAGACGAGACCTCAACCTCCATAGTAAGGCGTGGAGAGGAAGTGTTCACACCTAGGGACGCCTCTCCGACATAACCTAGGTGCGGGCGTTTCCCTGCCGCTGTGGGCGAAGCGGGCAACCATTGCGAAAGTGATCCGGGCTGGCACAGTAAAGGCACAATTTCTCTGCCCGACGGCGGGACAGCTCCTGTTCGGACAGATGTGCCCGGTCCACCTGCATGGGTTCTTCACTGGTTGGGAGCGGAAGTGGCAGCTGTGGTCTTTGGAAGACCGGAGCCAGGCGAGGCAAACGGCGTGGTCGGGCGAGATCACGTTCCTGGCGTAGTTCCTCTTGCCGCTCGGCGAAGCGAACATCGATCCGAGTGGCTAGGTGGATCAGTTCGCTTAGGGAGGACGGGATCTCTCTAGCCGCTAGGGCGTCCTTAACTCTGCCGGACAAGCCCTTTTTGAAAGTGGCACATAGAGCGGCGTCGTTCCAGGTCAGCTCTGACGCCAGGGTCCGAAAACGAACTGCGTAGTCGCCGACCGAGGAGTCACCCTGGCGAAGATTCAGTAGAGCGGTCTCTGCAGAGGATGCCCGTGCCGGCTCTTCAAAGACACTGCGGAACTCTGAGAGGAAAGCCTGTAGGTCCGTCGTCACCGGATCGCCCCGGTCCCAGAGAGGGGTGGCCCAAGCTAGAGCCTTCCCGGACAGCAGACTGACCACGAAGGCCACCTTTGAACGTTCAGTGGGGAATTGACCAGCCATTAACTCAATGTGCATAGAGCACTGGGTAATAAATCCCCTGCACAGTTTGGAGTCCCCTTCAAACTTGTCGGGTAGTGGTAAACGCAGCCTAGAAGTCCCGGGTACTGGCGGAGGCGTCGCCACAGGAGGAGGAGTCGGCGGCTGTTGGTTAGCCAGGAGCTGCTGCAGCATGGCGGACAACTGGTTCAGCTGCTGGGCTTGTTGCGCAAGTTGTTGTGACTGCTGAGCCACTATCGCCGTGTGATCCGGTTCACCGCGCAAAGGTACCATGGCGGGATCCATGGCCGGATCTTACTGTAACGGATGCTGGTAGTGGATCCGCTGGACCACCGCAAGCAATGGTGTAAGCCGTACCAGGGGGCGGAATCTAAGTAGAACCCGGTTTTCACCAGAGCCCGCCGCAAAGCGGGATGGACTTGCTGCGGCGGAGAACTACCAGGTCGCCCCACTGGCGTGACTTGCTTGCGGTGGCAGCCAAGGCAGTGCGTGGTACAAAATCGTGAGACGTAGGCGAAGTCGGGGACAGGCAAGAGGTCAGGGCAGGCGGCAAAGGTTCGTGGTCGAGAAACAGGAGCGTAAAGGTTCGGTACACGGAAGACAGGCTACGAGGCAGAAGCTCTTCTCTAAGGCAGTATGGCACTAAAGATCGGCAAAGGTGACCGGAAGGAAGGAGGTTAAATAGGGTCACTGCCAGCCTTTACAATAATGGGCGTACTGGCCCTTTAAATCCCCGAGAGCCGGCGCGCGCGCCGTAGGCGCGTGCATTCGAATATCGGCCGGCCCGGAGGCCGGGAGGATTCGGGAGCGCAGTCTGGTAAGGGGGGAGCTGGGACCTGCCCCGTGGAACCGGCAGTCGCCGCCGGGACCCGACGGGCGGCAGCACGAGTGCGCCCGCAGCCCGGGCTAGGGGCTGCGGGACCACTCGTGACAATAGTGGAAGGGATCAATAGCACGGTGTCGATTTTTGCAGATGACACCAAGCTATGCAGGGTAGTGAAATCTATGGAAGATGCTGATAAATTGCAAGCAGACCTGGACACACTGAGTGCTTGGGCATCCACTTGGCAAATGGGGTTCAATGTGGATAAATGTAAGGTTCTGCATCTGGGTAGAAATAATCTACAGGCATCATATGTCCTAGGGGGAGAAAAACTTGGAGAATCGCTTGTTGAGAAGATCTGGGCGTTCTTGTAGATCATAGACTACAGAACAGCATGCAATGTCAATCAGCTGCCTCTAGGGCTAGTAAGATATTGGCGTGTACTAAAAGAGGCATGGAGTCGTGGGACAAGGATGTAATGCTACCACTGTACAAAGCAATGGTGCGTCCTCACTTAGAATATGCTGTTCAGTTCTGGGCCCCAGTTTATAGAAGAGATGTAATGGAGCTAGAGAGAGTACAAAGACGAGCAACCAAACTTATAAGGGGAATGGGGCATCTTAGTTATGAGGAGAGGTTAGTAGAATTGAACTTATTAAGTCTTGAGAAAAGACGGCTTCGGGAGGACATGATTAATTTATATAAATATATAAATGGTTCCTACAAAAAGTATGAGGAAAAGTTATTTCAAGTGAAGCCCCTCAAAAGACAGGGGACATTCCTTCGACTAGAGAAAAAAGGATTCAATCTCCAGAGGAGAAGAGCGTTCTTCACTGTAAAAACTGTGAATCTGTGGAATAGCTTGCCTGAGGAGCTGGTCACAGCAGGAACTGTAGAGAGTTTCAAGAAAGGCTTAGAAACCTACCTGGAACTAAAGAATATTAAAGCGTACGTAGCTATGTAAAATTCTGGATCCTGGCTGGTGGAGGCTCTGGGGTCGGAGATGTGGTCTCCATTGGAGCAGATTGGTTCTTGCCTTGTGGGTTCCGGGGCATTGGCCAGTGGTGAGGCTGGGCTTGAGGTCCTTGTCTCTCTCCCTCACCTGCATTTTCCCCACCCTTGGATAAACTTGATGGACACGTGTCTTCTTTCAACCATACTAACTATGTAACTATGTAATTTTACATACATTATATAAAAAACACATATGTATGTTTTTCTCACTATCTGACATAGAATCAGAATAAACCTTAACCATTTTAGGTCAGTTAGGAACCAAAATTATTTATATTTGCCAAATGCCACAATAAGGAGAGAGATATTTTTTTTAAGGCATTTTATTACTTTCTGCAATGTCAAAAGTTTACATACATTTCATTACTATTTCGTAGCATTGCCCTTAAACTGTATGACTTGGGTAAAAAATGTTTTGGATATCCTTATACAAGTTTCTCACAATAGTTGGTAGGAATTTTGGCCCATTCCTCCTGACAGAACTGGTGTAACTGAGCCATGTTTGTAGGTCGCCTTTATCACACCTGCCTTTTCAGCGATCAGAACATATAAATATAAAACAGAACAATACAATGAAGAGAGGGAAAAGAAGGATGAAGACAGAAAAGAAAGGGATAAAAACTTTTGGAAAGAATACGGTCGCAAGACACTTTTATGAGTTTAGATTCTCTGGGGGAAATGTATGAAAACTGTCTTGGTCTAAGACTTTCTTTGTTGCCCATAGCAACCAATCAAAGCTCCCCTTTCATTCTTTCAGTGCACTAGATGAAATGTAAGGAGAACTCTGATGGGTTGCTATGGGCAACAAAGAAAATCTTTGACCAAGACAGTTTTCATACATGTGGCCCTATGTGTCTGAATTTAAGTTGTGCATTTTAGAGAGTGTACATGGGAGTAATCCTGAAAAAGATAAAGAGAGAGGTATATTGGATAGTAGTGCTTGATTCAAAGAGTCCAAAGGGACACAATGAGGACCTTAATTTTAAGTTATTTTTTAAAATTAGTAACTAAATACTGAAAGGGTTAACATAGGTGAGTTTAAATAGAGTAGACAACACTAGCACGCATGCTTGACAAAGGGAGTGTGTTTTCCCTCGAAACGTTGCACTGTGAGCAGCGCAGCCGGTTGTCCGAGCTTCTCCTCGCTACTTAATGGTGTAAATCGTGGAATTCAAGGTATTTTACCTATGTTTGTATATGCTACGCTATTTTCTAAAGGCTTTTATGTGTGAAGAAAAGAAATGTGTAAAGAATTTTTACTGTGCAGGGATTGATTGAATTAATAAATATTATATGGAAAGGCTATGAAGCTTATGCGGCATTACAAGTTGATAGGGAAAAGTGAATGAGAAGGGTATTAGAGGAAACCCATGTTTGTTATAGTCCTGTAGCATGCAAATACGGAGTGAATATTGTCAGTTTGTATAAAGAAGAATATTCTGTTTTCATGTCAGATATGTGTGATTTTATATAGTGTATGAAACCTTCTGGTTTCAACTGTATAAAGCTTTCTAGGTGTACGACTCAGAGCTCCCCTTTCATATAGTGCTCAGAAAAAAGGAAAAGGGAGGTCTGTTTGGTTGCTATGGGCAACAACAAAAAAATGTACAACGAGAAAATTTTCACACATGAGGCCCTATTATGACTAGCTTCCCTGGGGACTAGTGCACAGTAAAAAATGGAGATAGGCAACAGAAGAAACATTTGTGTGACAGTGCCGGTGGTAAAACAGATGGAAGAAAGGAACACTTAGGCCATGTTCACACGGCTTATTTTGCAACGGATTTGCAGCCATATTTACGGCCGCAAATCCGTTGCAAAATCAGTTACAAACAAGTAACTGGCCGTTTTACATTGATTTTAATGGGAAATACGTGTCGCCGTTTAGACGACACTTATTTCCATTCCGGATTGCGGCCGCAATCTGGCCGCAAAAACAATGTGCATGTCAATTATTTCCGGACGGATTCACCAACTATAATGAATGGGGATGGTGAATCCGTCGGGAAATCAGTTCCAAATACGTGCCACACTTAGTGGTACTTATTTGAAACTGATTTGCACCTGATTTCGGAACGTATTTACGATCGGCAATCCGACGTAAATACATTCTGAAATAAGCCGTGTGAACATTGCCTTACTGTGATGGGAGCAGTCACAGGTGCACTAAAAAGCAAAGTGGGTGAAGAAGTAATGTGTGTGCATTTATGTGATGAGAACTTTTTGTGAAAGACTCCTGATAGCCTTTGACAAATGCCATACTGTGGAATCCTTCATCTTTAGCCCATTATGTTAAAAACCCTGTAAAATGTGGTACAGTATATGTTTTTGCTAAATTCCATAGTATTGACAAGTGTAATGCACTACAATATAGTTATGCTTGATTTTTGTGATATCCTGTGTATTGCCATAATGAACACTAAATGGATCCCATCTTAACCTCCAAAGGCAAATGAAACTCCATGGATATATATAGCTACATCAAATTTTTCAGACATAATGGCCCAGATGTATGAAAGTTGCTGCGCCAGTTTTTTGGCATAGGTTACCACAGAAATTCTGGCAAGCCCCACATCCGGCATATTCCTAAAGCATTTGTGCCAAAAAGAATGAGTCCTTCCGACAAGACCGACACTTTTGTCTGCATCATTCGACAGTGGGCATGTCTATGCCAAATTGTACAATAAGGCACTTTTATGTAGCTCTCATGCTAAAAGGTGTTGCAGTTCATAATTTGTTACTCATGTCATTACCAAAGTTGTGAGGCTAAGACAAAATTGGTCCCACTTAGGACACTTTTTTGGCGCACGGACAATTTGTCTTACGATGTAACGTATTTATAAAGTTCTGGGAGGCACTTTCGAACAAGTATGAACTACCTAAGACATTGTACTCTCTTCATGCATCTGGGCCAATGTATACGCTAAGCAGACATCCTAAGGGTGATGTGAGCATAGCCATATACTGAAGCTTCTGGACCTCAGTAAGCTTTTTAACGCAAAGGCTGTTATAATAAGACTTTTTTTGGCATGCCTCTTAGGGCATAATGATTTGATTCATGCCCATGACAGAAAAAATTTAAAAGGAAGATATAATACAAAAACAGAGCCATTCTCTCTGAGACTGTAGTTTAATCAAACCTCAGATGCTGCATATATCAACTGTAATTGTTCTTCCCTACTACCCAGCGTTCATGAAGTGATTTCTAATTCTAGCATTACCAAGTACAATGACAAAATACGGTATATGTGTTGACGATGCAGGAAAATTCCTTTACTATAACAATCATAGGTAGAAGTAAAGATTAGGAAGACAAAGCACATTATTTAATAAAACAGCCTGGTTGAAGATTGCAACTTACAACGTAAAATTGGATTCTCAGCTGAATGCTTCTTGATTTGATGACATCTCTGCGTGCTGTATACAATTAACTAATGATCATTAGCTAATCAATGTAGAGATGGGTAAGTGTTTTTTTTTTATTGAATATAGAAGTCTTAACAACACAATGGTTATCTATTAGTCTTTATAGCTATCTGATTAAGAACCAAAGTAAATACTTGGATTTAGTACTGGTAATATTATTGGCAAAGGAGTGAACAAGTGTAAGAATGGATATTTATTGTCAAATAAAAAAGTAGATAAAATATCTTGCTAAAACACAGTTAACCCATTGAAGACATGCCTATTTAGGGCCTCAAGGGATCACCTATTTTTTTCTTTTTTTCATTATTGCATCTTATTATTTTTCCATCACTCCAGCTGCATGAGGAATGTCTGGAGTACTTTGGGCTCACCAGAGGAAATCATTTTTGGGGCCCACCAGTCATCTACATAGAAAAAAACTAGACCACCTCATATATGTAGTAAAGTGTGCTTATATTGTTGCACAATACCAGAAAATTAATTATATTATCTACATCACCCCCCTGAAATAAATGAGCCCAAAATTCTAATTAACAGCATATTATAGGGAATAAAAGATAATTTTAAAAAGCACAAAGAAAATCCAAACCTCTAAAACATAACTATTAACAATAAATACATAAAAGTATGAAAATCAAAGGTTTTAAAATAAGTGCTTGCAGACTTTGGTGCAGAGTAAGTAAAGTGTAATGAAATGTACATCCAGGGGTCTGTAATTTATGATGCAGCTTTTAAATACACAGTCCAAGAGAATATATTGAGACCCAAAAGAATGTAACTAGGTCCAGATGGCCCCCACAAGAAAAATTTCGCTCACACAGTTGGAAATTATGGCAGAACAGAGAGCCATCGGCTGACAACTCCTGTAGTGGAAGGGGGTGCAGACCATGTGAAATAGCAAAGTTATCCTGCCCTGCTGCCTCTCCTAGGCCAAAAACCTAAGGCTTTGGCCCTAGGCTTCAGGCCTAAGAGATGCTGGAAGCAGAATCCAAGCATAAGCAGCGTGATGACGTAATGCCATCCATGATGGACCGAAGTTCCAGGAGCTGGCTGATCGGGGGAGTGAGGGAAGTAGAACGGAAAAGGTGAGTATCCTTGTGTTATTTTATTTAATCGGTCAGATGGGCCTATATACCTACCTGTCTACCTACCTAGAAAAAATGGCCTCTCATTAAGTAGTTAGGTATATAGGTAGGTATTTATGTTTTCTTTAACTAATTTGGTAGATATACAACCCCTGTAGGTAGATAGGTATATATGCCCCCTATATGTAGAAAGGTAGGTACTTATGTTTAGAGATGGGCGAATTGATTCTAACGAAGAGGAAATCATTTAGAATTTCAGGAAAACTTCGATTCTGAACGAAGTCGAAGTTTGGGGTGATTCGCGGAAACGAAGTGTTTCTTTTGATATGATAAAATGGCTGCGAGCAACATGTCATTACATGGGGAATAAGAAGTCTGGAGGAATGAAAGGCGTAGCTACAATGATACATGTGCATAATGAAGCCCAATCAGAGACCGCGGATTCTGTGAACGTCAACAGCACTATATTAATCCGGGCGCCATGCTCGCTCCTCACGACTCTTCTTTACTGCTGCTGTTAGGAAGGTGCCCGCTGCTGCATGCTTATGATGATATCTCATAATAAAGACACTCACTATTACACAACGATTTTTTGGGCGGATGTCACGAGCATTGTCACAGAGACTGCTTCTCTTACGTTCTAATTCTGATTTGTAGAATTAAAGGCAATTCTGATTTTGTGGGTATTGGACGTGAAGTCAGGTGCGTCCAACTGCAGCTGCATGTACATTTTTAATGCTATCTGCTAAAGTTCTTGAGCACATTGAAATATCAAGGGATATCTAAGCCTGTTCCATATATGGTATGTTCAGTGAAGAGAAACAGGCGGTTTTTACAATCCTAAATACCACCTTAGATATTTTGGTTGCTCATTTATTTATGCCCGCGAATTTAGAACCAGGGAGTTAGTTAAGCGTTGTTCTGCTGTTATCGGTCACTAAAGAAACTGAGGGTATAATACAAGTTTTTCTGTTGTGATGTTTCTGTAAAATACACGCCTGATTTAACATGCTACAAAGACTGGTAATTGTTGGCAGCATATTTCTTTTGAAGCAATCATACATCCAATAGAAAACCAAGTAGTTGTTTGCAGTGTAGTGTAGTAAAATGAAACATTCTTTTCACCCCAAAAAAGTAATTTTGCCCTTAGCATAACATCATAAACGAGGAGTTAATTACAAGATTTTCTAGTTGTCGTGGTTCCGTAAAATAACACGCCGTTTTAACCACGCCACAAAGCTGTAATTGTTGGCATCATATTTCTTTGCGCAATTTACATCCAATGGGTTAACTAAAGTACTTGTGCAGTTTACTAGTAAAAGAAACATTATTTTTCACCGCCAAAGAAAAATTTTGGCTGTAGCATACAATTCATAATCCGAGGTTTAATTAAATGGTTTTTTCTGTTTTTGTGTTTCTGTAAAAATACATGCCTTGTAAAAAAAAAAAAACAAAAAAAAGTGTTTAAATATATATAAAAAAAATAACCACCCTAACAAAGCTGAATTGTTGGCAGCATATTTCTTGCGCAATTTACACACACACACAAAGGGTTAAACAAGTATTTTTCTGCAGTTGTATTCATTAAAAATATGTTCTCGCTTTTCCACCGCTAAAGAAGAAATTTTTTGCTTGTAGTGCATAATTCATACCGAAGGTTAGATTACGATTTTTTCTGTTTTGTTCCGTAAAATACACAACGTTTTAACACTCTACAAATGCTGGTAATTGTATGGCAGCCATATTTCTTTAGCACAATTTACAGGGGTGTGTAATTTATCATATACAATAATCTTCATCAACATGTCTGTACATTTTAGTACAAGCTGGAATGTCAGACAGAGAAGAGAGTGCAGGCTCATTATCACCTGCGAGTGGCAGTGGCACAAATCATTCCTGCGGCAGGCCCAGGTCGCACACCAGCAAGGGTACGTCCGCAGCAGTGGATCAAACGGTGAAGGCCAGAACTGTGCCGGTGGTCATCAGCGAAACCGTTGTAGTTTCCGTTCACACCCACAATGGTTCTGATTGATGACTATGTCATCCACTTCCTGCCCAGGATGAGCCATCTGACAACCCACGAAGAGTCGATGGAACGTCAACACAACCCGCTTATGTTGCATGGGCCCAGAGAGCGGTCCAGCGGGCCTCACCTTGACCTCAACCCTCCTCTATCTCCCATCCGGTTCCCTCAGCCAGATCTGGCTATGTGGTCAGGTCTCAGCGCCACTAGTAATAGCGAGGATGAACAATTTGAGGAGGCAGTCAGCAGGTTACTTGGCAGCGAAGAAATGGAGGCCAATTATCCCTCTCTTCTTGGCTAGAATAGAAACAGCAAAGTATAGATGTGATAGTGGCATGGAGTCATGTTTTGATGAGGTCATCCTCTGCATACCAAGCACCAGTGATGAGGACAGCAGTGACGAATAAACACAAATCGATGATGAGCTGTAGCGTGACCGAGCCTTGGAGTCGGGTGAATCAAGGGCTTCAACACGACATGAGAAGAGGCGTCAGCTTGCGCGCCAGGCACGCAGCGCGCAGCAGCAAGTTGGGTAGTGTGGGCTGTGATCCCCAGCAGGAAGCCGCAGCAGTCTGGAGGTATGGAGCCAAGCGGCACGTGGAAAAACAACCCTTTGGCAGGTCCAAGACAAGTTGTGGCAGCTGAGGGCTCAGCAGGCATCGGCCGATAGCGTAGTCACTCAGTGCAGGAGCATTGCGGAAAATCAGAAGCTCGGCGGGTGGCAGTTTCCTATTAGCTAAGACACACACGGTGGAGCCGAATATGGTATATGTAGAATCTGTCAGCAGAAAAAGTGAAGTTTGGCAGGTAAAAAAAATAAAAAAGTTGAAAGAAAAAGGGAAAGTTTGAATTAAAAAGGAAGAAAAATAAACAAAAAAAAAAACGAATCATAAAGAAAAAATATAAAAAAAAAAAAGCAACAAAAAAGAAAAAGGAGAAAAGGGAAGGAAAAAAAAGGGGATAGAAAAGGGGGAAATGCGAATAGGGTCGGGAAAAAGGAGCTAATTGTTGTGCACCACGTCCCTGCGTCATCACATGCAGACGTCCACCAATCTAGGTGGCCTGGGAGAAACGTGCTCAGATGTGGATGGTCCCATCCTGCCGCCGCAGCAACAGACAGCAGCAGGCGCCAATGGCACGCGATCGCATTGCAAGCAGTCAAGGCTTCAACCACCTCTAGCAGCAATGTGAAGCTGTTCTCTCTCTTTCCATCAACTTCCCGGTCCAGATGCTCTCTCGCTCCCTCCTGAATCTCATGGCACCACAAGCAGTCGTTCAGCAAGGAGCGATTGCAAAGAGACAACAGTATGTGTACCAAACCATCCTAAGGTGTCGATGAAGCTGACCGTGCTCCTGTCCAAGTTTGTTGGTACTTGCAGTACCTCCCTTTCCAAATGGTGGACTCTGAACCGTTCATAGAACTAATGGCTTGTGTCCGAGCAAAGGTGGAGAGTCAAGCCGTAATTTATTTTCCAAAAAGGCATACCAGCACTTCATAAATAAGTAGAACAAAGTTTGGGTCCAGACCTTGAGCTTATCGGGTTTGAGTTCAAGGTGCACGGCAGCACGACATCTAGAGCTGTAACTTATGGTCAGGGCCAGTACATGTCCTTTACGGCCCGCTGGGTGAATGTTGCTTCGCTGCCGCTACAGAACACCAACAACTGGACAGAGACAGCCGCTTTCTCCTGATTGTGTGACCCCACGTTGTCAAACTGCGGCTCCGCCCATGTCCAGCCTCCTCCTCCACCCACGCACACCACCATACTCAGCCTCCAAAACTGCACTGCTCAATCATACCACATGTGTAGGGCACAGTCGTGTCACGCAGTTCTACACCTGGCTACCACCTCCTCAGCGAACGAAATCACACAGGGTAGGAACTGCTCCGCGTCTTGCAGCAAGAAATCCGATGTGAGCCTTCTCCGACGCGACTGCAAATCAGAACGCATAGGTACGGACATTGGGATACGATTGTGTCCCGCTCCGCACGCGAGGATGATGGTCCATGCGCCGTGAGCATGAGTCACAAGTCTGTTCAACTGGTTGTGAAAAGTTTCCTGAAGTCTTCCACGATCTTCAGAAGATTCTGAAAATTGGGCCAGAAACTGTGCATACACTTCATCCATTCCTACAAAAGCCAGGAACACCTCCTCGATGTTTGCGTCGCAGAACGTCTTCCGCCAACACACTCTGATTTGCGTTTTCCCACTGCCGTTGGCGAAATCCAGCCTTGCACATGTTTTGTACCGACAGTATGAACAGAGAAAGGCCATTAACGATTTTTGATGATCCAGGCGAGGCACAGGAATGATTCCCTCTAGTGTAACTTGATGTCAGCCAGTGGCCCTCATGCTTAACAACGCATGTCCCGTTTGCTGAAGCCCATTCGAGGAAGCGACGTTATTTGTCAGTCGCCAGGACTACGGGAAGAATAACGTCAATCACTGCCTCTAATGTCCTGGAACAGATGCGAAACACACTCTGAGCTGGGCAGCGTGACTTGATATGTGGCGACAACATCTCGCGGCCACATGAGTCGGTGGGTGACTGAACGAGGAGGAGGATGAGGACATGGAGCAGAACAGTTTGTACTGGTGAAAATGAGTGGATTTTCTACTCAGCTGACAAGAGAGGAGGAGCAGAGCATCTGGAGGCGGTAGTATGGAGATGAGAAGACGAGGGCAGATGACCCGACAAGCACGCGATGGCAGTATACAGTGAGATGTAGGCAGGGAAGTCCATACAGAGTCACTTGTGCAGATGGCCCTCAGCAGCTGATTTGCCTGGACTAGTGACAGCCGCAATAGTCACATTCCGGCAGAGGATGACTTCTGGCTCTCCGCCCTAAATTTTTTTGTACCGCTCTGTTACCGACAAAATTGGGATCCTTTTTCTCCAGGTCTGCTGAGAGGCGATTACAACAACTCAAATACTATAGGGAAATCCTTCCAGTAGTCGAGTTGGCCGCTGCCTATGTGGCGGCATCGTCCCATCCTCTGACAGTTCTTACCATGGGTTTCCTCAGCGCTCGCGTACTACTGCCGTGGCAGTCTGGGTGACAGGAGTAGGGGTAGTGTAGCAGTACCCAGCTCCATCAGTCAGCAATCCTTAATCTGGGTTCACTGATGATCAGCTTTCACTGTCACCGCCTAGTGAGAGACGGTGCTCCCAGAGGCAGTCAGCAGCAGCAGGACCTGGAGCATTCCCATGAACCAACAGGTGGTGGCCTACTTGGACAGCACTCTGCCATCCCATCTTGGACCCCACACACCCCCCCCCCCCAGTTAGAACGAATACCGCTCAGGACTACTGGTGCAGCCAAACTGGATGTGTGCCGCAACTTGCCGAGTGTCAGGAATGGTTGCCAGTGGAGAAGCTGTCCTGCCCGGGCCAGTAGTGTGGCATCATAGCGGGACGTTCCAGTGCGGGCAGAGGGGCCATCTGATACCCCAAGGAGAACCCTCTTAGTCACGGAAGTGTGGAACACAGACCTTTGTCAATATGAATCGCTACGTGATCGGGCCAGGATTTCCAACACACAATGCCTTAGGCGTCAGTACACACATCCATGGACGCCTCACCCAAACCTGTCATAAATGAGTCTGGGATCAAAATTACCTGCCTCAGCCATTATTCTGAATGCCGCGCACACCTGTCTAGCTGCCACACATCTGCTGCCAGTTTCTCATCTGGCCTACCACCACTTTACAGGGACTGGTTTCATTGCGCACCCACACTTCACACTCTGTCATTGTGCCACCTATGACTCATGCTGCTGCTTCTGTTGCCGTGACATCCACACTTATCAATTTTCATTTTGGTTGCCACTCCTCCTGAACCTCCATGCGGGCTGCTGGCTGTTCTGTTGCTGCTGCGGTCGACCTCCACGACCCGGGGGGGGGTGTCATTGTGCCACTCATTCTGACTCATGCTTGTTAGCCTCCTGCAAACATGCACCTCCACTCTCTGTCATTGTGTAACTCGTGGCTTACTCCCCAGTTCTATTCTTATGCCCCTCCCAGAATGTCACACAGTAGCCACTGTCTAACCTCATGCTTGGCTGCTGTTGCTGCTCGCCAGTGACCTCCACACTCTGTCATATGTGCTACTCTCTGACCTCAAGCTAGCTGCAAGCTGTTGATAGCCCGTGACCTCCACACAGATGTCATTGTGCCACTTTCTCGACCTCATGCTGCTGCTTCCGAGACGCTCCACCCTCTCTGTCCATATGCCACTCTGTGGCCTACTACTAGATTTTGCACCGTTCCAGAATGTCAGGTGGTGGGCCACTGCCTGACCTCATGCTGCTGCCGGTGCCTCCATCAGCTGATGTCAATGGTGCCACTTCTGTGGGACACATATCTCCTTGTTTTTGGCCACTCCAAATTTATCATTGTACACTCTCTGACCTCATGCTGCGCTTCCGTGACCTCCACTCTCTGTCATTGTGCCACTCTGTGGCCTACTACTGTTTTGCCACCACCAGAATGTCATGTGTGTGAGCCACTGCCTGATCCTCATGCTGTCTTCCGTGTCCCTCCAAACTGTGTCATTGTGCCAATCTGTGGCCTACTCTCTGTTTTTTTGCCACCTCCAGAATTTCAATTGTGCCAATCTCTGAACGCTCATCGCTGCGCCGATTACCTCCACGCTCTGTCATTGTGTCCACTCTGTGTCCTCTACTGTTTGCCACCTCATTAATACATTGTCGCCAACTCTCTGACCTCAATGCTGCAGCTGCTGTTGATGGCCGGACCTACACAACTGTGTCATTGTGCACACAGTCTAACCTCATGCTCCTGCTGTGGCTGCTGCCTATGACCCTCCACTCTCTGTCCATTGTGCCACTTCTGTGGCCTACTCCTTGTATTTTGCCACCTCCACACTCTGTCATATGTCCACTCTCTGACCCTCATTCTTGCTGCTGGCTCGGGTTGATGCCGTGACCTACCACCATTGTTCATTGTGCCACTGTCACTGACCTCCATGCTGCTGCTGTCGCTGCCAGGAGTGGACTCTACACACTGTTGTCATTTGTGCCCACTCGTGGCTACTCCTGTTTTTTCCACCTCCAGAATGTCATTGTGCCACTGTCTGACTCATGCTGCTGCTGTGGCTGCTGCCGTAACCTCCACACTGTGTCATTGTGCCACACTGTGGCCTACTCCTGTTTTTGCCACCTCCAGAATGTCATTGTGCCACTCTCTGACCTCATGCTGCTGTGGCTGCCGCCGTCACCTCCACACTCTGTCACTGATGTTGCCACCTGAGCCCTCAGCTTTTTTTTTTCCAGCTGTTGCTGCCATGACTTTATCAGGCTACATTCCTGCTTCAGTTTTTTGGTCAGTTTTGCCCTCTTAAGTGCCCAGGGAATTTTATAGTGAAGCGATTCTAAGAGCGGCGGCAGTCATATGCGTGTTGTACTAAAACACAACATTGTATGAAGACCAAACCAAGCTCCCTCTGCATATTTAAGCATGGCACAACGTTCCACAGCACCCTGCAGGCTCTCTGCAGCCTGGAAATAGCTGTTTTTTAATGCGATTCGTCCAGAAGCAATTCGGACCGAAACGAATTTTGTCGGAAAATTCGGCGAAGTCACCGAATCGAAATTTTTCAGACATTCGCCCATCTCTACTTATGTTCCCTGTATGTAGAAAGGTAGGTTGATAGGTAAGTATATATACTCCTGGGTATATATTCCTCCTGAAGGTAAATAGGTAGATAAATATTCCCTATATGTAGATAGGTAGTTATATATCTACACATAGAGAGATATATACTTACCTATCTACATTCAGGGGGAATATTTACCTATCTATCTACCAGGACCCTATATACCTACCTGTCAACCTACAGGAAGCAAATATGGCAATCTACCTACAGGGATTGTATATCTACCTATTTACTTACAGAAAGTATAAATACTTGCCTATATACCTAACTACTTAAAGGGAGTCCAATTTTTAAGCCTATTTATTGTGGGGCCTAAACCCAGCTACTTTCTGAAAGGCCTGTATACCTATATATGGGCATATATTTGTTCCCACCTATTTACTGGGAGACCTACGGTATATATCTACCTTCCCAATTGGGGCATATTTACAGAAAAGGGGCTCCACCTGTCTGCCTACCTATTTTGATGGTTTGCCTATCTACTACATGGGGACACAAAAAAGATTAAGGGAGACATGTATGAAAGGGTTTTTCACCCTCTTCTGGTGTCAAATGCACCAAAGTGAGCCGGCTACGATGTCTCATGCACCTAATGAATGTGTTAGGTGCATAGTTCATAAGACTCAACACTTTTTAATGCGCCTAACATGAAGGGGCATTCTGGGGCGTGTCGCGCCACACTCATAATATTAGACACATATATGAATGTGGTTCGTCAAAACTAGGCGCATTACTGCTCGGACAGGCAGACCTATTTAAGTGTGGTCGGCCTGAGCCAGTGGAGTTGAAGTGTAACTAGATTTGCTGTTAGGGAAAAAAATGTCCAATATTTCTCAACACCAGTACAATAATAGAAAGTGATTTATGATAATTATCAAACTATATAAAATTAAATTATTTTAATTTAATAAAAAAGTTTTCATATAAAATTAATACAAAAATATATAATATCCCAAAAATGTAAAAATAACTCCTATAGAATGTATTTAAATGTAATAGAATCTAAAACTAGTTTAACATTAAATAACCCACTGATGTTGTTGTTCAGTTTTTAAAATTTTTAATGTTTTCTACATTAAATTTGAAATTTATTTTTGCTGCTCTCACCCATTATTCTACATACAGCAAGAGCCAGCACACCACAGGTCTTACTGGGACCTGTGGTCCACCAAGCAAGATCAGTACCAAAGTTTCTGTTCACTGACATGCTATTCTAATGACTTTTCTTTTATTTCCAGCATATCTATAGCCTTTATACATGTTAGGCGCATTACTAATGTTTCGTAATGCGACTCACACATAGGCGAGGCACGTCTTTAGACTACATTTGTAATTGTACAAAAAACACTTTCATACATTCAGGTGCATTATACACTGGAAATGAGACTTGACAATTCCCTTCGAAGAGCTTTCCTTCATACATGTCTCCCTAAATCTGAGTGCACAAATGGGAGCCCCATATCCATTTTAGGATAGTGTTAGGGTCACAGGGTGGTCAATATTACCATTTGTGTGGCTATGGATGAGGAGTTTGTACAGAGGTGGAATTTGGTAGGGAAGTGTTGGAAAAGGTTGAAAAAGAGCTCTAAGATGTTTGTGTGGTACATTTTGCAGTGATGAGTCATGGCCAGGAAAAGTCATCGTGGTGTTTTGAATCAGATGGAGAAGAAAACGGAAAGCAAATGACTCAAAGAAGATGCCTTCTGTGAGTCACTGGATGTTAGTGGTTATTTTGCCTCTGTGTTGGCACTTGTATAGTGTCAAGCATACACTTGTCCCTGATTGTAAAAGTGAGTGCACCCTGTGATTAGCGGTATCTCTGTGCCACTTTTACTTTCTTGCTTGTGTTTATAGTGTTGCTTATTTTAGGAAGTGGAAATGTGTGTGACCAAGGAAAATGTGTAGGCAGATATTGTATACAGAATGGTCGTGGTTTTGTGCCAGGGCTGATTTTTAGTGGTAAACTTATGCCACAAATAAAAAACCTTTACACAGTTACATGGACAGAAAAGTAAAAAAAAAATTGATCCTTAGAACCTTGCTACATAAAACATGATTTTTTTTTAAATGATCATTATGATTTGTGAGTGCTGAGAGGGCTCTTTAAAAAAAAATGATTGAAATAGTGTGTGCGTGTGTGTGTGTGTTGGAGCGGTGGGGGGGGGGGGGGCAGACTAAGCGACAGACCCGAGTGGCAAAATTTGTACTTAAACCTAGTATGCCCTTTTAATCATCCTATACTGGTATGTACCATTTAGAGTGCTTTCACATGGAGCATATTGTTGGTGCGTTTTTTTTATGCATTTTTTGCAAAAATTGACAGTATTAATTGCTATACTTTTCTGCACAAAAATATGCACCCAAAAATGCACCAAAAGCACCCATAGGTATACAAAACTCATACACATGTCATTCAGTAATATACAGGACTCTTTGATGGGGAAGCAATAACAATATGCAACATTTAATATGAATAGACCAGAAAAAAGCTAGTGTGCTTAGAACTGGTTCATTCATATGATACACAAACCAAATATCCCAAGAAATTAATCATTAGATACACAGTACCTGATGAAAGGAATTATATTACACATTTTTCCTTATAATATTCAATGTACTTGCTTAAACTGTTACAACTTTTAATATAAATTTGACAGTTTTTTTTATTATTTTTGAAGTTTTTGATCGACCCTTATTAACCCTTTAACACACCATGTCGTTCCTGTACGTCATAGTGCAGTGGAGATATCTGAGTACAGAGCTATAATGGGACAAGTGAAAAAAAGAAAAAATAAATAAATAGAAAGTAAAAGTATAAGGGCTTGTTCACACAGCGTTTTTATGATCCGTTTTGCGGATCCGTAAAACGGATCCGTAAAACGGATCTAACAATTGTCAGTGTGATTAACATTAAGTTGAATGGCAAAAGCGCATCGCTGTTCCCACGGGAGATCAGCGATGCGCTTTTGAGAGCTCTTCTGCGCTGCGCTTTTCACATCCGCTTTAAGAATTGACATGTCAATTCTTATTGCGTTTTACGCAACTGAAGCCCATAGGAGATAATGGAGTACCCCTTTTGGCACTTGTCCAAAAGTGCTCCACACTCCTGGTACGTAACAGCTGCGCTTTGCATCCTCAAAAGCGGGTGCGAAAGCGCATGGAAGGCTGGACGGGGATCGTGGGGCGGCGGCCAGCGCAGGTGAGGCTCGGCGGCGGCAGCGGCAGCGCAGGTGAGGGCTCGGCGGGCGGCAGCGGCCACGCGGTGAGGGTTTGGCGGCGGCAGCGCAGGTGAGGGTCGGGGGGGCAGCGCAGGCGAGGGTCGGCGGCGGCAGCGGAGGTGAGGAGCGGCAGACATGATTTGATGGCTGGGGCAGACATGATGATGATGATGATGATGGCGGCTGGGGCAGACATGATGATGATGATGATGATGATGGCGGCTGGGGCAGACATGATGACGATGATGATGGTGGCTGGGGCAGACATGATGATGATGATGATGATGATGATGGCGGCTCTGGGGATAGTGATGATGATGATGATGGCGGCTGGGGGGCAGACATGATGATGATGATGATGATGATGACGGCGGCTGGGGGGCAGACATGATGATGATGATGATGATGATGATGGCGGCGGGGGGCAGACATGATGATGATGATGATGTGGCAGTGATGATGATGATGATGATGATGATGTGGCGGTGATGATGATGATGATGATGATGATGTGGCAGTGATGATGATGATGATGTGGCAGTGATGATGATGATGATGATGTGGCGGTGATGATGATGATGATGATGAGGGGGTGGGGGGGTGATGATGATGATGATGATGATGATGATGGCGGCTGGGGCAGACATGATGATGATGATGACGGCTGGGGCAGACATGATGATGATGATGATGATGATGATGATGGCGGCTGGGGCAGACATGATGATGATGATGATGATGATGCTGGCGGCTGTGGCTGACCTGATGATGATGTTGTTGGCTGGGGCAGACATGATGATGATGATGTTGGCGGCGGGGGCAGACATGATGATGATGATGATGATGGCGGCTGGGGCAGACATGATGATGATGATGGCGGCTGGGGCAGACATGATGATGATGAGAGAGAGAGAGAGAGAGAGAGAGAGAGAGAGAGAGAGAGAGATTTTTCTGTGGAAAAACGCAACCGGGAAGAGGAAGCTAAAAACGCAGGTGAAAAAGCATTGAAAACGGATCCAAATAAAGTATCCAATGCTGCGTTTTGCGGATCCGCTTCCCGGATGCGCTTTTCAAGTGTGAAAAACGGATCCGTAAAAAGGATCCAAAACGCCGTGTGAACAAGCCCTAAAAATAAAAAATAGAGTAAAAGATGCATTACAAATACCAGTCACCCCAAAAAAAGATACAAAATAAGAAAGGTCACAAATTTATAATTTCTGCGAGCGTAACACTGTAACCTTTAAATCTGTCAAACATACAATGAACACCGTAAAAAAAAAAAGATGGCAGAATTGCGATTTTTGTTTATCCTGCTGCACATAAAATGGAAAAATGTCAATGTCAAAAATGTCAACTCATCCTGCAAAAAACAAGTCCTTAATTAGCTCCATATACAGAAAAACTATGACGACATAGAATTTTTTTTTTTTTTTAACAAACGCATTGTGCAAAAGTAGCATAACATAAAAAGCTCTATAAAATTTTTTATCATTGTAATTGTACCGACCTGCATAGTAAAATTATCATCTCACTTATGCCATATGGCAAACGCTGTAAAATGAAGCCCAAAAAACTATGGTGGAACTGCTAAAAAAAACTGTGAAACACTTGTGCGCCTAAAATGCACAGTACACCTAGTTGAGATCCTTGGGGGTGTTGAATCCAAGATGAGGTGACTTCTGGAAGGTTTCACCTATTCTAGTACTTTGGGGGCTTTGCAAATGTGACATTGCACCCACCAAAATCTTCATTACAAAAGATAAAATAGCGCTCCCTCCCTGATATATGCCTAAACAGCAGTTTAAACCCACATATAGGGCATGTCCGAACTTGGAAAAAATTGTGTAATTTGACGTTAGATGTTCATTATTTACTATTTTGTTTGGTATAACTAGCTGTTTTACATATCACAAGGCATTATGGGAAAAGAGCTGGAAGCTCAAGCACCCTCTATTGGATGTAATAAAGCCTCAATTAGCTTCTGATCTCACTGAGTCTTTGGAAAGCAAAAGGGATGTTAGCCAAGCCAGCATAACTCATCTACATAGGCAGGCATCTCTCTGATGCAGGTAAAATGGGGTCTGTGGGTATTTCTGTGGGTATTTCTATGACCTTTAGACATTTTTTGGAGTCTCATTCTCATTCTGCATTGAAAAAGTATGCTCTGCATCACGGGGTGGTGATCATCGAAAAAAAGCTTTCCAGAAAAGCCTGGTGGATATTTCGGTTGAACACCAGGTTTCCTGCTGGTTTGAACAAGTGACATGATATTATGTTTCAATATTAGGTGAATTTTGTTTTTCTCCAATATTTATTGTTAATATACAGTAGGTGCGGAAAGTATTCAGACCCCTTTAAGTTTTTCACTCTGTCCTTCATTGCGGCCATTTGGTAAGATCCAAAAAGTAAATTTTTTTGCCCCAACTTGAAAGGAAAAAAAGAGAAATGTAGATATTTTTGCAAATGTATTGAACAAGAAAAACTAAAATATCACATGGTCTTAAGTATTCAGACTCTTTGCTGTGACACTCATATTTAACTCACATGCTGTCCATTTCCTTCTGATCCTCCTTGAGATGGTTCTACTTCGTCATTGGAGTCCAGCTTTGTTTAATTAAACTGATTGGACTTGACTAGGAAAGGCACACACCTATATACGACCTCACAGTGTGTCAGAGCACATGAGAATCATGAGGTCTAAGGAACTGCCCAAGGACCTAAGAGACAGAATTGTGGGCGAACACAGACAGACAGGCAGGCAGGCAGGCTTTTGAAGGGAGAGTGTATATTGTGCAGCCCAGACTCTGCTTTGAGCCTGCATTGAAATGACTTTTTTACCAGTTTTTGGCCAGCAGACCTTGCACCTGAGGTGAAATAGTACCTTTTATTTTGTGCAGCCCAGTTTTGTACAAAGACCCATCTTGTACTTACATTAGGATACAGAAATTTTCTAGCAACTCTTTTTGAAAATTTCTTTGGGTAAAAAACCCACCTTTTATTATCCAACAAAATTTTAATTAGGTATTTTTAAATTTTGGCGCAGGCCATTTTTGTTTAAAGACCCATTTTTGTACTTTATTAGGTTTCAGAAATTTGCTAGTTTTTTAAAGGTGTTTTCATAGGTGAAAACCCACCTTTTATTACCCTTACACTTTTTAAATTAAGGGGTTTTTTCTTTTTTGGGCCGGGCCCCATTTTTTTTAAAAAACCCATTTTTGGTACTAGTATTAGGATACAAAAATTTTTGCTAGTAACTGGGGTGTTTTTCATAGGTCCCAAAACCCGCCTTTTATTGTCCGTACCCCAAATTTAAATTTGGGTTTTGTTTTTCAATTTGGCGCAGCCCAGTTTTTTTTCAAAAGACCCTTCATGTACTTATAATGGAAAACAAAAATTTTGGGGCTAGTAATTGCAGGTGTTTTTTATGGTGAAAAAACCCCAAACCTTTATTATCCAAAAAAAAAATTTAATTAGTTTTTTTTCATTTTGGGGCGCAGGCCTTTTTTTGTTCAAAGACCCATCTTTTACTTATTTTAAAGGATAAAACCCAAATTTGCTAGTAATTTGCAGGTGAAATTTCATAGGTTGTAAAACCCACCTTTTTTTTTCCGTTTTAAACAAAAAAAATAGCGTATTTCATTTTGGTGGGCCCAGTTTTGTTCAAAGACCCACCGGTTTTTTTAAATTTGAATACAGAAATTTTTGTGGAAACCCTTGCGTTGTATTTCATTGGTTCAAAACCCCCCTTTTTTATTATCCTTTAAAACTTTTAAATAGCTGTATTTCATTTTGATCGGACCATTTTTGGGTTAAAAGGGGAAACCCAGGGTTATTTTATTTTGAATAAAAATTTTGGGTGGAAACTGCTGTTGTATTTCTTTGGGTGAAAAAAAACCCCCTTTTATTATCCTTTAAAACATTTAAAAGTGTATTGATTTTGGGTTTTCACCCCAGTTTTTTTAAAATGCCACCTTTTTTATTTAAAATTTTTGGATACAAAAAATTTTGTAGTTACTTTTGGTGTATTTCTTGGTAAAAAAAAACCCCCGTTTTTTTATCCAATAACTTTTAAATAGCTGTATTGCACGTGGTGCCCCCCTATTTTTTTTTTTAAAATAGCCCCGTTTAGCCCAATTCTGATAGAAAATTTTTCTAGCAACTGTTCTCTTTGTCATTGCTGAAAAAAACGCAATTTTTCTAACCCTGTGTAACTTCTAAAAACTTTTATTGGGGCTATTGAATCTCATTTTGCCGCAAAAGGGCCTTGTATGTATTTTTTTAAAAACAACCCATTCCTAGTCCGACGGGGCATTTTTAAACCCCGGGGATTTTTGAAGGAAGAAAACTGCGATTTTGTTTTTTAGGGGTTTTTTTCCCCAGACCGCATTTCACAGGTATTCGCTAAAAACATTTCGGGTTTCTAACCCTTTTTTTGGGCTTGTGGGAAATTTAGGGGGTTTTTAGGAATAGCGGGTGATTTCCCCGTTTTTTTTAAAAAGACGGGCAAAAACCTTCCATAACTTTTTTAAATTTTACCCTTTTGAACAGGGAGCAAAAATGCAGGTGGTAAAGGAGCAAAGAGGGGTGAAAGGACGGGGAAATAGAGGTAGAGAAAAGGGTGCCCCTTTTCCCGGGGGGTTGGCGACAACACCAAGCCAGGGGAACGTCGGTTGCGGGGGCCCGTCAGGCCTGTCTCGCTGGGGGCAGGGCCCTTGAATTTCCCCCGTAACGAACACCTCCCCAAAACCCTTGTTCTTCAGGGGTTTAAATGAACCTGCATCCCAGCAGTTTTTACCTCCTCGTACCCCCAAAAGCCCACGGCCAAAATGCGTCATCTTTCAGCATCGTCACATCCGTCCCAACTTTAAAGGGGAAGGCCCACCCCCAAATTTGTCAACTCGTGTACCCACCCACTTTTTGGATTTTTTCCCCTTTTTCCCTGAAGCCCTTTTTGATGAAAAAATTGCGGTTGGGGTCAGAAGGCATTTTTAAAAGATCAAAAGGCCAAAGAGGATGATTTTTTTCTGCCCCCTGACAAACCCAAATTTTGGGTGCCATCAAAAGGGGAAAGGGAAACTGGTTTAATCAGCAAAAAACCCCGGGCGGTTTGGCAAAAAGCCTTTCCCGTGCCCTTGCTTTTAGCCCCCACCCCCTGGGGTGCAGACTGTTTAGGATGAGGGGAAAAAACCCCCTGTTGATGAGAATAATGACGACATTTCCCGATCCAACGGGGTTCCCCTTTTTAGCAGAATTTGTTGCGGCGCTTTAAACACGGACAAAAGGGGAAAGCAAGGGGGAGGGCCCGTATTTGGGACCCGCCCCCAAAAAAGGTTTCCCAAAGGGCTGCTGAGACTAATTCTGGACAGCCACGAACAGCGGAAACACCGCTTTTCCCCCCTTTTTTCCATCGAAAAGGTCCAGGAAACCCCTCAATCCCGGGCCTTTTCCCAGCAAGCCTTATTCAACCCCCGATGGGCATATGCCCCCTTTGCCGGGAAACGCATAAAAGTAGAGGGAAAAAATCTTAGGGTTTAAAACCCTCCCCCAAAAGGGCTAGTCACATCAGCGAAAGGAAAGAGTTGGGGAAAAGGGGGGGGAACATTTTGGGCCAAAAAAAGGCCACACCAATGCCGGGCTTCCAACCAATGTTCCCCACCCCCTTTTCTCCGCCTCCTCCGCCACCCCCAAAGGGATTGCTCAGTTGCCAATGCTTTTCAAAGTCATGATCAAAGGGATCACCCCCGCTTTAGCCTCCACCGTCGCCCGAATTTCCACCCACCCCAGAAATCATCCTACCCCCCTTTTCCCTTCCCCAGTTTGACGACCTGCTGCCAAAACAGTGGACGTCTAGCAGCCAGCCTTCTGTCTAACCCCGGTTTGGGAAACAGAAGAAACATTTAAAACCCAAAAACCCTTTCCCCAAAACCAAAAGCCTGAATGTCGGCATTGCCCGGCTTTTGGCCTTTTGGAAAATTTTTCCCTTTTTGGGCTGGTAGACCCCGGGTGGGGGTTTTCCCCACATCATGGGCCCTTTTTTCCCGCCCCCCAAAAACCAGAAAAGCCGGGGGGCAGGCTTTTTTTTTCCGAAAAGCCCCTCCCTTTCCCTGGGCCCCCCCCCGTGTCATCTAAAAATTTTAAGCGCGTTGTTTTTGATTTTGTGTCCGCAAAGTCCACCCGACACTGACACATGGACTAGTAAGCAATGTCAAGGCCGATATATCTCTGTAAACAGCTCACTCGGGTGAGCTGGGTGGATGTCTATGGATGGTGACGGTGGCTCTCAGGCTCTCAGGCGCACGCTCTTCAAAAAACGCAGGATGGTGACGGGTTTCTTTCCCCAAGGTCCTCTGGTGGAATCAACGTGACAGACGAATCCAGGACGTGTTGAAAATTAATTCTGTCTTGGAGACCGTTCAACACACAGGTCAGGAGCTGTGGACGGCTCTTCGTAACGAGCCGAGAGGGGCTGGGTACAAGAAACTTGTGCCAGGCAAGGTGGGTTGTGCGAATAACGGTCGAAATCTGCTGGACGCCCTTAAAGAGTCGGTAGGCTGGCTGCAAATGCCTTGCCTGGCACATGTCACTGAACCTTGTCGTCAGAAATTTCTAAAGCGCTACCTTGGGTCCTGGATTGCTGCTGGAGGAAGGCACGAGGTCTTAGCTCATGCTTCCGCCATTCGCACCCTGCTTCATCCCGCCTGGCTGCGTTGCAGCGTCAGCTCGGACTCCCGTCAACCGTCTCATTGTTTGCGGGGAACCGCTGGTATTCCACCCTCCAACATGCTCCAGCCGATTGTGGAGAAAAAAAAAAAAAACGCGCAATGCCATTACGCAGTTCGAAGTGACACTGGCCTGAAAAGCAGCAGTGCGGACCTAGGGGTGTTGCAGCGGTTACGTAAGTGGAGGCAGGTGAAGAAGTTTTGAAGTTGTGCCAGTTTTGAAGAATCCACCAAAATGGTCAGTGCGGACAATGCCCTTGTCAGCATGAGTATTGTGGTGATCTTAGTTCTGTGCTGCCTCAGATGATATATTGGACACTCTGAAAACATCAGGTCCCACCAGCGACGGAGGAGGAGACGGACACAGATGCGGACATGGAGCCTTTCTCTCCGTCGAATAACAAGGCCCGACAGTATTCACATATTTTATCGGTCTTCATTAGGCAGAGGCTTCAGGGGTCCGGGGCTAGTGAAGGTGCATCTCAGCTCTCTCGCTCGTGCATCTTCTTCGCAAGTCAGGGCCCCCCATCCCTATATCTCCCCGCCTACCCCCCCCCATACAGATTGTCAGCATGTGACTGATGCGGAGGAAAGAAAGAGGAGGAGGAGGAGGTATTCCTGGAAACCTGACGTTTACAGACGTCCTGCCTTGGAAGAGGTTGGCATGTATATGAGGCGGAGGAGGAAGATGAGGAAGATCAGTTTGCTAGTACCCTCGACCCAGAGGCTGAATTTCAGCTCCATCTCTTCACATGAGTGATTGGTGCTCATTTCCTCCAACATGATCCTCACATTAAGGCCATCAAAATACAAAAAAATTATGCGGTGGCCAACTCCTTATCCCGGTTCCAAAGGCAAACTCTCAGCACTTTCCTTCACCCACACACTGACTGACGATGTACAATCTCTCTCTACCGCACCTGCCTAGAGACGTAATGGACACTCTAAGCCGCTCGCTCCAATATCATCAAATGGATGACATCTGTTGCGTCTGTTCACGTCCTGAGGTATCATGCTCAACTAGTGTGTGTGTCTACACTCGCTCTACGAACAACGTGATAGCCAGTAGCAGTGCAAGTAACTGTAGTGCATCGGCAGCTAGGATCCCAAGGCATTGTGCAAGAAAACTAATGGGTTCCCCAGTAGTGGCCCATCACCGCCGCTATCTTTACCACCTCACCAAATAGACATGTATGCAGGGCACACTATACAACACCATCCCCAGCTCCGATACCACGGATTAAGATCTACTCGTGTAGCAGCGACGACTATCTGCATTCAACACGCTGTTTTTGGATGTGTTCTGTACCCAATCGACTTCTGGGTATCCAAAATGATGAATGGCGAGCTTGCTCCCCACGGTCATAGAGGTATTGTCCTGCCCAGCAGCCAACGTCATATCTGAGCGGACAGCTGAAGCAGTCATTACAGACAAACGCATCCAGCTTTCCACAGATAATGTTGAACATTTGACTTTCATTAAGATGAATCAGTCATGGATCTCTGATGAGGTTGTGGCCCCTTGCAGAGGTCACGATTAGTTGACGCCCCCACGCGGGCACACCAGGCGTCTACTTCACATTCCTCTTCAAAACAGAAATGGTGCTTTGAAAAACTTTTTTTTTAAATGATCATTTCTTACTGATTTTTATTCTCAGTTCCAAAAAGATCATTTTGCTGGGTTTTGCGGTGAGGAGGACTGTAAAAGGACATCCAAGGTTATGAAAAAAATAACGTATTCTATTTACTCACATTATCTTTAGAATTTTTCACATTGTCAGTGGTTTTGGGGTCATGGTGCAGTAAGATTACAGCTATAATCATGGTACCTTTGGAACAGAAAATGTGGCTTCTAAGTGGCATTTCGCCCTTACCAATTTTTAACAGTGGCTGCAGAAGGCATTTTTATAATATTTTTGGGGGCATGTTGCTGTGAGAAACAGCTATAATCATGATCCTTTGGAACAGAAATGTGGCTTCTAAGTGGCATTTCTCCCTCACAATTGTTAACAGTGGCTTAGAAGTAATTTTTATAATTTTGTGAAATGTAGCAATACTACAGGTCCTATTCTAAAAAATGTGGTTTCTAACAGACATTTGTTCTTCACAATTGTCAAGAGTGGCTCAAGGTTCATGTTTTGAAATTTTTGGGGGATGTTGCTGTGAAATGCAAGCTATATTACAGGTCCTATTACTAAAAAATGTGTTTCTAACAAGACATTTGTTCTTCACATTTGTCAAGAAGTGGCTCAAGGGTCTTGTTTGAATTTTTGGGGGCATGTTGCTGTGAAATGCCAGCTATACTACAGGTTATTCTAACATATGTGGTTTTTACAGACATTTGTTCTTCACAATTGTCAATAGTGGCTCAAGGGTGATGGTGCTGTCAAAAACAGGAATAGGTAGGACACTGTTAATGGACACATATTGCAAAATGACTTGCAATATGTGTCCATTGCAAGTCATTTTGCAGGTTTAAGGGTCAGACAGGTGTAAGGGTCATGCTGCGTTCCAGGACAGGGATAGTTAATGTCCAGTTCAAGTAAAATGATGGTTCAAATCATAACTCCTTCTGGCACTTTTAATTTAGTGGGCCATGCAGGTTTAAGGGTCATGCGTGTATAAGACAGGGATAGTGAATCGGATCAGTGATTTCTTTTCTGTGACTTTTATACACCTAATGTGTATGCCTAAGAGTAATTACGTATCATTTTACTGATGTTAAATTCCAGCTTCTCCAGCCCTTTTTGGGTGTAATAATGAAGGTGTTGTTCCTCTCCCATAGACTTTAATGGTCATCGGCGATAATCTATTATCGACTATCGGATATCGGCATGATAATTGACGATATCGACTATCGACCCGATGACAATAATTGACGCAATCGCTCATCAATAGGGATGACCACAACTCTCCCTTCACCTGGCTGTCCAGCCAAACTAAGCAATCATGGGAGAACAGCCTTGGTGAAAGAAGTAAAGAAGAACCCCAAGATCACTGTGGCTGAGCTTCAGAGATGGGAGAAAGTTTCCACAATGCAACACACTGCAGCCTCCACCAGTCGAGGCTTTATGGCCAGAAATGTGCCACAGAAGCCTTTCCTCAGTGCAAGACTTAGAAGCCCGGCATACAGTTTGCCAAAAAATACATAAAGGACTTCCAGACTATTGGAAAATATGATTCCTCAGGTCTGATGATACAAGATGAACTTTTGGTTAATTGTATGCGGTATGTGTTGGAGAAAAACAGGCACTGCTTATAACCTACCCAATACGATCCCAACAGTGAAACATGGTGGTGGCAGCATCATGCTATGGGGGTTATTTTCAGCTGCAGGGACAGGACGATTGGTTGCAATTGAAGGAAAGATGAATGCAGCCAAGTACAGAGATGACATGGATGAAAACCTTTTCCAGACGCTCTGGGACCTCAAGACTGGGCAGAAAGGTTCTTCTTCCAACAAGACAATGACCCTAAGCACACAATGGCTTCAGAACAACTCTGTGCCCATTCTTGACTGGCCCAGCCGGAGCCCTGACTTAAACACAATTGAACATCTCTCGAGAGACTTGAAAATGGCTGTCCACTAATGTTCACCATCCAGCCTGGGGGAACCCAAGAGGATCTGCAAGGAAGAATGGCAGAGGATCCCCAAATCCAGGTGTGAAAAACTTGTTGCATTATTCCCAAGTAGAATCATGGCTGTACTAGCTCAAAAGGGTGCTTCTACTCTATACTGAGCAAAGGCTCTGAATACTTATGACCATGTGATATTTCAGTTTTTCTTGTTTAATAAATTTGCAAAAATATCAACATTTGTTTTTTTCTTTCAAGATGGGGTGCAGAGTGTACATTAATGAGCAACAAATTAACTTTTTGGATCTTACCAAATGGCTGTAAAAGTAAGAGTGAAAAATGTAAAGGGGTCTGAATACTTTCCGTACCCACTGTATTATTTTAAGAATGTGATAAGATAAAAAGAAAGAAAAGGATTAATAGGGATAATTTGATATCATAAGCAGAAAGGAAAGAGAATTTTTTTTGTGTGTGTGTTTTTCTGTATCTGTTTATGTCCCACTTAATATAGCAATTTGTCTATATTTATTGTCTTAAGTAGAACAATAGTTTTTATTGATTTCTTGTGTTGGGAACATTAAGAGTTAAGTCTCTTTTGTGAACTAAGTTAGCCTTAAAAAAGAGGTGTTGTTCCATTAACATCATAATATGATTAAGGAAAGTTATTTGTGAAATGCGTCAGTGTGTTTGTTTTATGTGAGACACTTTTGTCTTTCAAATAAACTGCAAGCAATTTTTATTTTTTATTACTATACGTTTTTTCTGCTGTTGGATCCCTTGCATTTGGATTTACACTTTTGCCAGTGGAGCTTCTGGTCTGTTTTCCGTGCAATGGACTCATGCATATGGAGAGGGTGAGCTGATACAAACCTCCTCAGGGACTTTTTTCTATTTGTGAACTCTCTGAACTCTGAATCTACATACAGCTGTTGCGGGGGTTTACCCCTCATCAGTGCAGAGCAGAGCTTGCTGGCTGGGTGGGAGGCAATGAGTGGCTCAGAAAGGGGAATATCTCTCGTTGGGGAGAGCACCATGTATGTGTTTAGGGGGTTTTGAAAATTGCCTTTTTACACCCCACTAAGCATCTGCATATCACAAGGCATTATGGGAAAAGAGCTTGAGCTTCCAGTGTGTGAACTACTTACAAATACTGTTATATCACATATTATCGCCATGGTGGATCATTCTCCATACTGTGCTAGTGGGCGGCGTTAAATTTACTAAGCGCGCTGTATGAACTCTACATTTCCCACAACAGCCCGATTCCCTGCAGCTGAGCTGTAGATTCTATATACTATATCCACACTAAATATATATATGAGTGTACAGCCCTCAGTCTCCTTTCTACTCTGCAGAGCCGTAACTCATACCGCAAGTCTGTCTGGAAGACTGAGCTCAGCACATTACCCAGTGGGTTCCTGTCAGCATAACAGGAGGTAACTCAGAGTATGGTCGATACTTCTGTAGGACAGGTTTCTTCTGAGGAAAGTAGCCCGGTGGCAATTGCTCGATGTGTGTGAGCCGCCACTATGGAGAGCTTAATCCCCTCAGACAAAATGGTAGACTTTGCTTAATTAAATAATGAGTAGGGAATTTTTTCATTAAGACATGCAGTTTATGTATTTAGTTTTCTTCTTTTCACTGAGAACCCCTTTAAATCCAAAACAGGTTTAGACCATAAGGGGTTAAACATATTTGCTTTGTGTTCCACTAGTGGAATAGGAGCAGCAATTGTTTGATTGCTTGTTTAATGCATTGAAATACTTTGTATTCTAAAACTCTATTGTCTGTCAGTGTTTTACTGACAGATAACCTATTAGTTTGTACCTCTAGCATGGCCTAACAGGCAAATACTGATGGGAAACCCCACAAGACAGAGAATAGCTGTAGCGGTCTGGAGGTGGATCCTCTGGACCACCGCAGACGATGGCGTAAGCCCACACCAGCGGAGTGTGAATCTAAAGTGGGTCCCGGTATTCATCCAGAGGGCCGCCGCAAAGCGGGATGGACTTGCTGCCGGCGGGAGTCCACAGGTCATACACTGGAGGGGCTTGCTTGCGGTGGCGGCCAAGGGTAGGCGAGAGGTACAGAATCGGCAAGTAAAAACCCAACATATTTTTTAGAACAAAAGGAGATGACCTGAGTCTGAACAGCTGATAGAGCTTATCATCGATAAAGACTTGACCGAGCGATTATCGATAATATGGGTCTACATGAATATGAGAAATGCTGTTTGGTGAACAACAAGCCATCTTCATCCGCGCTGTCGGAGCAAAAAGATTGGGATAATCAGGAAACAAACAAAATATGTTATAGAAAAAGAGGATATCGAAGTAGCTTTAATAATCCACTCTATCCATAAGGCGCGAGTCAATGCTGGAAGCCTTTCAGGCACTATAGAAAGAGGACCTAAAAACATTAACAAAAAAAATGTTGTAAGTCCAAAAAATAACAGGAAAAGACTATAACATCAGTAATACGGAACACCTAGCACTAAAGGAATTAAAAGAAAACCCTAATTTAACCATCAAAAAAAGCAGACAAAGGGGGGAACCCCCCTCCCCCCCCTTTGTTTTGATGAGACACAGAAATTATATGGAATCTGTTGCAGGGCGTAATTGGTGGATACCACAGTGTACAGGAAATTAAAGAAATCCTACACTAAAACAGTCCAAATAAACTCACTAAATTATTGAGGAAGGGGTAATAGTTGGGGGCACTAACGTAAAACAAAGAAAATATCTAGAAAAAGAACATGACAAATCCGTATTCTATGGCGTTCTGAAACTGCATACAGAATCAATTTCCACCCAGACTAAGTCTAGAGTGTCCAGTAATTGTAGCTGACTGAAAAATTGAATAGCTATATTGATACGTACCTACAACCATTGTACAGGATAGCAACCGGGTACGACTAAAAGGACAGTAAAATGGTACTGCAGACATTTCAAAATTTTACATGTCTCAAAGTAAACTTGGTTAAATATGGATGTAGTGAATTTTATAATCTAACATCCCTCAAAGACTTAGTCCTGCAAGCCATTCAAATCACATAAGAAGTCCAGCCAATATGATGAAGTGTTAATAATGTTCCTATTGGAAAGGTATATATTTCCTCTTGAACACAACTTAATTCAAGTTTGGCAGTGACTATTATTTACAAAGATGGGGGTCCCAATGGGAGCTTCGGCTTCCCCAGTAATAGCGAATATGTACATGTCGTGGTGGTGCAGCAGATTGTTTTTACGTGGAAAATCCTTTTTAACATGTCATACTTGGTTGGGCACTACATCGAGGACCTCTGATTGTTTGGGGTCACGATGTAGCTACATAACGAAGTTTGTTGAGTACCGCAATTTGAATCAATTTTAATTTACAGTTAAACCTATGCGTTACAGTAAAGAGGCAACACCATTCCTGGACATATATCTAAAAGGGACACATGAGAAATCCAAAGTCTGTATCGTCCCTTTACCGCAATCCACTAGTGGCAACCCACATTGCTACAGAGGCCAATAGTAGCCACTCAGGCATACGGTTGAATGCCCATCCCTTGGGTGAACTCATAAGGGCTTAAGAGGTTCATCAGAGAGAGGAGGGACTTAGGAAATGGGAACCAGGATATAATAAAAGGACTAAAAGAGAGGAGGACATAAAACAATATCAAATAATAAATAGCTTGGGAAAAAATACAGAATAAAAACGCAGGCCGATTTATTTGCAAACAAAAAAAAAAGTTGAAAGTACAATAATACTTCACTAAGAATTCATGGTGTTTTTCTACACAATTTAAATAAAATTTCAACAATGTAAAAAGATATTTTACTAAAAACTCTAAATATCCTGCGACAAGATTCTAGTCTGGCAAAAAAATAATAGATGATGGAGTTGCTGTTGTCCCCAATGAAATAGACAAATAGGGTTGAGATTACATCAAGCAATTATAATAACCAAACATAATAAGACTAAACAATCTGGTTTTCACTACAAAAAGGTTCCTTCTTGCGGGGGCCGCGATGCATATGTATGCACAATTACACTACTAAATAGGGAATACTTCAAGGGCTATGATGAAATGAAATAAGAGTATAGCATACAAAAAATTCATAAAATTGCAAATACAGACACTTAGTGTAATGGCATGCTTTGCACATATATCGCGATTAAGTTTATATGTGGGATCTGCAGCACTAGAAAATTTAAAACGCGAATAGGCGGGAACATTTATATACATATTAAAAAGGGGACAAACAACGTAATTCAGTCATAGCAATGCATTACATTGAAGACATGAGGGGAGTACGAGGTTTATCTTGCTTCGGAATAGGAAAAGGTAGAATAGGGCCAGTGAGATGGGGAGCACTGGCAGCACAAAGTGCGTTGCGAGAGGCCATACTGGATTATGCAGTTGCAAGGACAGAATGCCGAAGGGTCCTCAACTCCCCGAAATGGCCTGACATATATATATTAATGAAGCCTTAACATCTATCTCCCCCTCTAGCAAAAGAATATGCTATCAAGGTGCATTTGATGCTGGCCATACTTTTTAAGTTGCAGGTTTTTATATTATAGTATCGTGTGTGTTTTTAATGGAAAGGAAGGGTTACAGAGTTAGTGTTGAGCGATTGCGTGGCTATCGAGATCGAACGATAGTCGATAGTCGGCGCTATCGATAAGGTTTTTGATAGTGGCAATCGATTATGATCGATTACCATTAAAGTCTATGGGAGAGCAACAACCACCTTTCATTATTAACCCAAACAAGCTGGAGAAGCTGAAAAATTAACATCCACAAACAGTCAACATGGATACGAATGCTACATCTTAGGCAACACACTTAGGTTATAAAGTAACAGAAAAAAGTCACAGACCATTTACCTATCCCTGTCTTGTACAACAGCCTGACCCTTAAACTGCATCACCCACAAATTAAAAAGTGCCAGAAGGCAGTATGATCTTGAACCATCATGTTACTTGAACTGGACATTGAATATCCCTGTCCTGGAAGCAGTGACGCCCCAAACCTGCATGACCCCAACATTTAAAAAAGTGCCGCAAAAAGGTGTCTTTAACCACCATTTAGGGTTTCCTGGCATTGACTTTACCTGTCCTGTGCCACGCATGAGCCCCAACAGCATGGACCCCCACATTTAAAAACGTGCGGAAAAAGGAGTCTTTCAACCACCATTTTAGTTTCACTGGACATTGACTATACTGTCTGGGCCACGCATAGGGAACCCAAACCTGCATGGACCCCACATTTAAAAAGTGCTGAAAAAGGTGTCTCTTCTCAACCACCATTTTAGTTTCACTGGACATTGTCTATACCTGTCTAGGGCCACAGATGAGCCCCAAACTGGCATCGACCCCCACTTTAAAAAGTTGCCGGAAAAAGGAGTCTTTCAACCACCCATTTTTAGTTTATGGAACTTTGACAATACCATGTCCTGGGCCACAGCATGAGCCCCAAACCTGCATGGACCCCCACATTTAAAAAGTGCGTGAAAACAGGAGTCTTTCAACACCATTTTATTCTTCACTGGACATTGACTATACCTGTCCTGGGCCACAGCATGCCCCGGGCGGAGTTACAGTGGTGCGGTGAAAGCCAGGCTGGCGTCCGTCATCTATAAACTGCAGGTTAAAATGCCCTGATGACGCAGCAACGAAAAACTGTCGTGCTGAAGCAGAGTGCGGAAAGCAGAAGTTTGAGAACTCCAGCTTCCTCTGTTCACAGTCAATAACCTGGGTAGCGCTTGCCCCCTCCATATGAGTGTGACCAGTGAGCTTCACTTGGAAATACTGGTGGTTAACTCTCCATTTACACAGTTGCCTTTACCTTGGCATTATTTTGTCAATTTACTCACGTTTCTGGGGAAATGTTCTGTACTTTGTTCTCTGTCCGTGCTCCATAATCCAAGTCCTCTGAATAACCTACATCTGTCAAGTTTTTCCGAGTACCTCCTTGTACAATTCAGAGGAATTTTTTAACAGCTATTTTGTACATGCAAGTCTTTTTAGTATTTAATTCTAGAAAAACACATTTTTAAAATCGGGACTGGAATCCCAACCATGTCTTTGTTTCTCTTTTTTTCATTGTATTAAATGGGTTTTCAATACAGGGATTGTAGCTATGTTAAAAGATCTTGCAAAAAACATGTTCATTTTGCATATGTGTCCATTAACAGTGTCCTGACCTATTCCGGTTTATGATTCACCATCAACCTTGAGCCACTCTTGGGACAATTGTGAAGAACAATATCTGTTAGATAAACAAAAGTTTTAGAATAGGACCTGTAGTATAGCTGCCACATGTCACAGCAAATGCCCAAAGAATTCAAAAGCATGACCCTTGAGCCACTTTGGTCAATTGTGAAAGAACAAATGTCTGTTAGAACAATATTTTTTAGATAGGGACTGTAGTATAGCTGCATGTCACAGCAAAATGTTCCCCCAAAAATTTCAAAGCATGACCCTTGCGCCACTGTGGTCATTGTCAGAAGAACAAATGTCTGTTAGCAACAACATTTTTTTATAAGTGGACCTGTAGAATTTGGCTGCATTTCAAGCAGCCATGACCCAAAAAAATTATAAAAATGACTTCTCAGCCACTGTTTAAAAATTGTGTGGGAGAAATGCCATTAGAAGCCAACATTTTCTGTACAAAGGACCCATGATTATTGCTGTATCTCACAGCTACTGACCCCAAAAAAATTATAAATATGGACTTCTCAGCAACTATATTAAAAATTGTGAGGGGAGAAATAGCACACTTAGAAAGCCACCATTTCTGTTCCAAAGGAACCATAATTATGCTGTATATCACAGCATAATGACCCCAAAAAATTATAAATATGACTTCTCAGCCACTATTAAAATTTGTGAGGTGAGAATGCCACTTAGGAAGTCACATTTCTGTTCAAGGACCATGATTATTGCTGTAATCTCACAGCAACTGACCTCTAAAACCATGATCAATGCGAAAACTTCTTAAGATAAGTGTGTAATTGGAATTAACGGTTGGATGTTGTCATGAAAACCTTGCTTGTCTTTTTTCAGTCTCCTCAAAGCAAAACCAGCAAAATGAACTGTTGAAAAGAGAATAAAATTGCAGGTAAGAAATGATCATGTTAAAAAAAAGTTTTCAAGAGGACCCTATCCTGTTTGAAAACGGAAATGTGACAGTAGACTGGGCAAACTAATCGGTGACTTCGGCAATTGGGGCCACAACATCATCAGAGATCCATGCCTGTATTCATCTTGGATGAACAGTCAATCGATCCACATTATCTGATGGAAAGCCGGATGCGTTTGTCTGTAATGACTCTCCAGCTGTGCTGAAGGTCCGGCTCAGATATGACGCTTGGTGCTGGGCAGGACAACACCCTCTATGGCGTGACGTGCCCAGTCGGGCCATTCGTCCATTTTGGATACCCAGAAGTATATTGGGTCCGGAAAACACATGCAAAAACATCGGTGTTGCAGACGCAAGATAGTCGGTGCCCATGATCTTAAGCTGATCTCTGTGTGTTGGATGTGTGGCCCTGCATTGCATGCGTTGGTGAGGTGGTTAAACAAAGATTGCCAGAGCGGTCACCCATTAGGCTTCTGCACTTGCCTGTGTGACGCTAGCCTACTTGGCACTCTTACTGCTGTCACGTCGCTGATGTCTGTTCCACGTTGACATTTGAGGAACATGAAGCAGGACGCAAAAGATGTCTCCAGTTGATCAATCAGCAAGGTTCTCATTTCCTGCATTTTACTCTCTTTTTGGGGTGGGTGGAAGGAAAGTGCTGATTTATGTTTTGGTACCGGGATCAGGAGGTGTGGGCCAACCAGTAAAAGTTGGTCATTTTGATTGCCTTAATGCGGGATCATGTTGGAGGGAAATGGAGCATCCGAAGCACTTCATTGTGAGTGATGGAGCCTTGATTTCCAAGCCTCTGGGTCGAGGGGCTCTAGCAAATGATCTTCCTCCATCTTCCTCCTCCGCCTCAAATTCAACGCCAACCTCTTTCCAAGGCAGGGACGTCGGTAACATCGTGTCTAGGGAATACCTCCTCCTCCTCTCTCCTCCTCCTCCTCCGCTGCCTCCTGCACGATTCAACACAGCCCTGACTTGCCTGAGATTGCAATGCACCCTGAGAGCTGATGCGCCACCTTTGCACTAGCTCTGGACCCCGAACACTGCTAATGAAGGACCAAATGACATTGTTGAAAACTGTCGGACTTGTGGATTTGACGGAGAGAAAGGCTCCGTGTCCGCATCTGTGTCCGTCTCCTCCTCCGTCGCTGGCGGGACATGTTGTTTCAGAGTGTCCAACGATCGTTCCAGAACTAAGATCACCACAATGCTCATGCTGACAAGGGCATTGTCCGCACTGACCATTTTGGTGGCTTCTTCAAAACTGGCAAGGATGGTGCAGAGCTCTTTCACCTGCCTCCACTCTCGGTGGTTCAACACCCCGAGGTCCGCACCGCTGCTTGTCAGGCCATGTGTCACTTCGTACTGCGTAATGGCATTGCGCTGCTGCCACAATCGCTGGAGCATGTGGAGGGTGGAATTCCAGCGTGTTGCCACGTCAACAATGAGACGGTTGACGGGGAGGCCGAGCTGACGCTGCAACGCAGCCAGGCGGGACGAAGCAGGGTGCGAACGGCGGAAGTGCGAACTCAGACCTCGAGCCTTCTTCAGCAGGCAGTCCAGACCCGGGTAGCTCTTTAGAAATTTCTGGACGACAAGGTTCATGACATGTGCCAGGCAAGGGATGTGCTCCAGCCTACCGATCTTAAGGGCGGCCAGCAGATTTCGCCCGTTATCGCACACCACCTTGCCTGGCACAAGGTTCTTGTCACCCAGCCAGCGCTCAGTCTCGTTGCTTAGAGCCGTCCACAGCTCCTGACCTGTGTGTGGACGGTCTCCAAGGCAGATTAATTTCAACACGGCCTGGTGTCTCTGGGCACGTGATGCCACCAGAGGACCTTGGGGGAAAGAGCCCTGCACCATCCCTGCGGTTTTGAAGAGCGTGCGCCGAGCCTGAGAGCCACCGTCACCCCCAGAGACATCCACCCAGCTCACCCAGTGAGCTGTCACAGAGATATAGCGGCCTTGGCCGTGCTTACTAGTCCATGTGTCGGTGGTGAGATGGACTTTTCCGGACACAGATGCAGACAACGCGCTTGAAATTTTAGATGACACGTGGCTGGCCAGGGCAGGGACGGATTTTCTGGCAAAGAAATGCCTGCTCGGCATCTGGTATTGGGGGCAAGCGAGGGCCATGATGTGGCGGAACCCATCTGTGTCCACCAGACGGAAAGGCAACATTTCCAAGGCCAAAAGCCTGGCAATGCCGACATTCAGGCTTTTGGCTTTGGGATGGTTTGGGTTAAAGTGTTTCTTCTGCTCCCAAACCTGGAAGACAGAAGGCTGGCTGCTAGACTGGCCGCTGTACGGCGTGCAGGTCGTCAAACTGGCGGAAGGAGAAGGGGTAGGATGGGTCTCTGGTGGTGCTGGTGGTACTCGGGCGACGGTGGAGGCTGAAGCGGAGGCTATCCCTGATCATGACTCTGAGAGACATGGGCAGTGAGGAACGCTTGGTGGTGGGCGGAGGAGGAGGAGGCGGAGACAGAGGGTTGTGACAGTGGTTGGAGGCCCGGCGGTCGGTCTGGCCTTTTTTGGCCAAGTGTTCCCTCCATTTCAACTCATGCATTCGCTGCATGTGACTAGACATGTGGTGGTGGTTAACAACTTAAGGTTCTTGCCTCTACTTATGCGTTTACGGCTAAGTCAGGACATATGATATCGCTGGGTGAATCAGTGGCTTGCTCAAAGAAGGCCCAGGCTTGAGGGTCCCTGGACCTTTTTGACGGCGATAAAGCGAGGAGCTGGGGGTTTGCGCTGACCGTGGGCTGGCGGAATCATATCAGCGGGACTTTCTGCGGACCGCCCTTCCCTTTGTGGCGGGGCACCCGTTTATTGACACTACCCATCGTCATTCTCCTCGTCACTGATGAAGCACGCTCGCAAGCGCAAAATTCTGCTGGAAAAGACCTGGGATGGACCGCAATGTGTCATATCATCATCATAACACAGGTGACTTGGTCGTCCCTGACTTTCTGCATCCAGAAGCTGCGGGGCTACAAGGCAAGGGGCACTCAAGGCGTTTGCCGACCGCCCAGGGATTTTGCGATTGGACCGGCTTTCCTCACCTCATTCTGGTGGCAATCAGTAAATGGGCGTCAGAGCAGGACTAAATCATCCTCTTGGATCTTCTTAACATGCCTTCTGACCCAAACCGCACTTTTGTCAAAAGGAGGATCTTCAGACAATGGATTATCCACAGTGTGGGTACACGAGTTGACATTTCGGGCTGCTTCTGTTGGAGGAAGCTGATGATGCTGATGACGACATTTTGGCCGTGATGGAGGAGGACCGCGGAGGTAAGGACTGCCAGATGCAGGTTGCATTAACCACTGAAGGACAGCATTGGCGACAGATGTCGTTACTTAGATTCACAGGGCCCTCTTTTGACCCCAGGATGACAGGGCATGACGGTTCATGCAACTGACGATCCGCTCTGCTGGCATGAGTGTTGTCGCCTTCAGCACTGGAAAGGAGCCCTTCTATCGTACCTTACCTCCATGTGCTACCACCTCTTTGCTCGTTACCACCTGCATTTCTATCCATGTCCAGAAAATATAAAAATTTGAAAAGGTTATGGATTAGTTTTGGAAGTCTCTTTTTAAATGACGGCAAATCACAGTATTCTCCAAAATCCCCTCTATATCAAAACAAATTGCTGGATTTCAAATATTTAACTCAAGGTGTTATCAAAAATCTGGGAGCTGGCCAAAATTCCAAAAAAACACGGATCTGTTATGTTTTGGTATAATAAATGGTATTTTTTGCACCTTTCAATCACCTGTGGTGCAATATAGAATTGCTGTTTTAAGATTTACGTAAGATGCTGCGTCAATGAACAGTACTGGGTGCGCAAAAGTCAAAAAAACGTAACTGTTTAGTTTTTGATATAATAAACGGTATTTTTTGACCCTTTCAATTCACCTGTGTTGTATATAGAATTGCTGTTTTATGATTTACTTAGATTGCTGCAGTAATGAAACAAGTTTTACTGGGTGAGCAAAAGTCAAAAAAACACGTAACTGTTAAGTTTTGATATAATAAACTGTTATTTTTTTTGACACCTTTTCAAATTCACCTGTGGTGAATAATAGAATTGCTGTTTTAAGATTTAGTTCGATGGCTGCGTACAATTGAAACAGTAGCTGGGTGCGCAAAAGTCAAAAAACACGTAAAACTTTATGTTTTGATATATAAACTGTATTTTTTATTGCACCTTTCAATTCACCTGAGGTGATATATAGATTGCTGTTTTAAAGATTTACGTTTAGATGATGCGTCAATGAACAGTCACTGGGTGCGCAAAAGTCAAAAAAACAAGTAACTGTTTGTTTGATATAATTAACTGTATTTTTAGCACCTTTTCTATTCAACCTGTGGTGAAGTATAGATTGCTGTTTTAAGTTTACGAGAGATGCTGCGTGTCAATGAACAGTACTGGGTGCGCAAAGTCATAAAACACGTAAACTGTTATGTTTTGATAAATTTACGGTATTTTTTGCACCTTTCAATTCACCTGTGGTGAATATAGGAATTGCTGTTTTATGATTTAGTAGATGCTGCGTCAATGGAACAAGTTACTGGGTGAGCAAAAGTCAAAAAACACGTCAACTGTTATGTTTTGATATAAAAACTGTATTTTTTGCCACCTTTCAATTCACCTGTGGGTGAATTATATTAGGAATCTTAGCTGTTTTAAGATTTACGATAGAGCTGCGGTCAATGAACAGTAGCTGGTGCGCAAAAGTCAAAAAAACACGTAACTGTTATGTTTTGAATAATAAAACTGTATTTTTTGCCTTTTCAATTCCCTGTGGTGGAATATAGAATTGCTGTTTTAAGTATTACGTAGATTAGATGCTGCGTCAATGAACCAGTACTGGTTGTGCCGCCAAAAGTCAAAAAAAACAGTAACTGTTATGTTTTGATATAATAAACTTGTATTTTTTTGCACCTTTCAATTCACTGTGGTGAATAAGAATTTGCTTGTTTTAAGATTTACGTAGATATGGCTCGTCAAGCACAATGAACAGTACTGGTGCGCAAAAGTCAAAAACCCGTAAACTGTTATGTTTTGATATAATAACTGTATTTTTTGCACCTTTCAATTCACCTGTGGTGAATATAGAATGCTGTTTTAAGATTTAGTAGATGCTGCGTCAGATGAACAGTACTGGGTGCGCAAAAGTCCAAAAAACACCGTAACTTGTTATGTTTTCGAAATAATTAAAACTGTATTTTTTGCACTTTAATCACTGTGGTGAATATAGAATTGCCTGTTTTAAGATTTACGTAGATGCTGCGTTCTATAGGAAACAGACTGGGTGCGGCCACAAAGTCAAAAAACACGTAACTGTTAGGATTTTCGTATACATCACCGGTATTTTATGCACCTTTCAATTCACCTGTGGTTGAATATAGAATTGATGTTTTCAAGATTTTACGTAGCACTGCTGCGTCAATGAACAGTACTGGTGCGCAAAAGTCAAAAAAACACGTAACTGTTATGTCTTTCGTATAATACACGGTATTTTTTGCACCTTTCATTCACCTGTTGGTGAATATAGAATTGCTTTTTAAGATTTACGTAGATGCTGCGTCAATGAACAGTACTGGTGTGCGCCAAAAGTCAAAAAACACGTTAACTGTTATGTTTTGATATAATAAACTGTATTTTTCTGCAACTTTCAATTCACCTGTGGTGAATATAGAATTGCGTTTCTATGTTTTACGTAGTTGCTGCGATTCAATGAACTGTACTGTGGTGCGCAAAATGTCAAAAAAACACGTAACTGTTATGTTTTGATATAAATAAACTGTATTTTTTGCAAACCTTTCAATCACCTGTGGTGATTATAGAATTGCTGTTTTAAGATTTACGTTAGGATGCTTGCGTCATGAACTGTACTGGGTGCGCGCAAAAGTCAAAAAACACGGAAATGTTATGTTTTGATATAATAAAACTGTATTTTTTGCACCTCTTCAATTCACCTCGTGGTGAATATGAATTGCTGTTTTAAGGATTTACGTAGAGGCTGCGTCAATGAACAGTTACTGGGTTGCGCAAAAGTCAAAAACACGTAACTGTTATGTTTTGATATAATAAACTGTATTTTTTGCAGCCCTTTCATTTCACCTGTGGTGAATATAGAATTGCTGTTTTAAGATTTACGTAGTGATAGCGTGCCGGTCAGTTAAGATGAAACAGTACTGGGTGCCCAAAGTAAAAAACCACGTAAAACTGTGATGTTTTCGTTCGTACGATACTCGGTTATTTTGGAACAACAAACCGGTGTGCTGAGTGACTGACTACAAGATTGCTGGATTGTAATTTAAGTGCAAGGTCTGAAATATAAACAGTCACAGGTGTAATGGGTAAAATTGAAACACCTATTCTGGAAATGTTTACTGATATTAAAGTGGCGAGTCTTTGCAGCTAACAAAGAGACCTTGCAGTTACTAGAAATTATGTTTATCCAATATAGTTCAGACTGCCAATATCCAGGAAATACTTCAATAGCAAACTGTTAATAAAAAAAGATATTTCCACTATCAATATTAACTATAGTCTTGGTTGAACTTTATCCAATGTTCTTTATAGATAGAGCTTGTCTGTGTTCGCCCGGGGGGCCCCCCCCCACGCTCCCTCGGCCGTGACTTTCCAGCGGTTGATGGGGCTTTAAAATTCTCTAGCTTACTACATAAAATGTTTCTTTTTAAAAATCTCTAAACTAACTAAATGGAAGGATCACAGCTAAATTAGCAGATGGTTTATCTGTGCAGAAATAGACTAATTTTCGCTGCGCTGTGTGGCCACAGGCAGAGCGCACGGTCCTTTCCCTATGAGACGCTGAGGAGACACTGAGGCTGATTTGAAACAGGAAGGAAACGCACTGTCTATGTTAAAAACGACGGGGGTCATGTTGATTTTCCAGCAATCGCAAACATACACCCCATCCCAGTCATGACGTTGCACCACACCATCTCTCACTGCCTCTATTCTTAATGATTGCTGGCCGCACAAAATTAAGGAAGCGCCGAAGAAAAAGGCGCGATCTTTATAGATGATGCTCAGATTTAACCGTAATTATCGAATGTTCTGGAAATTAGATAACCATAAAACTTGCAGATTTCCAACTTTGTCGTAAAAATCGCTAAACACTACTCATAAACCATGCCTAATTTAAGTGGTTACTGCTTGGTGAGTATGACCCAACGATGCTATTTGTATATTAGATTCTACAAGCAGATTTTAGATCCAGAAGGAACAAGGCTTAATCCCAACAGCAACAACAAGTGGCCACCAGAGGATAGGGGCTGGGCCATGCAGGATGGGCAACCTCTCGGGGTGCTGTCCGCATGGAGAGCTGAGGAGGGGTGTGGGCACAAGTATGGAACCTGCTCCATATTTTTTTTAACACTCCCCTCCCCTCCTTTTGCAGGAGAGGGGAGCTTGGGAAGGGTTACGGGCATCATTGGAGGCGAAAGAAAGGACATTTGCAATGTTCAGTTTCAAACCTCCCCCAGTGCTCCTTTGTTCCTCTGGAAGCATCATATAGTGGATGCTGTAGGAAGAACGACCCCAGTGCATTACGGGGAAGAGAGGGAGAAGACAAAAAGGGAGGGAGTAGAAGAAATGGGGTTATAGTGGAGGGAGGTAGGCTTTAGGTGGGGAGGTTTAAAGGGGGGATTAGAGTTGTGGTATGGGGAAGAGATAATAGAGGTGAGGCGGTTTAAAGTGGGGATAATGGAGGGGTTTACATTGGGAGTAGATGTGGGGTTTACAGTGTTGGTGCAGGAAGCGGAGTGGTGGTTAGGATTTTAGGGGGTTTCATACATGAAAGCTGGGTATATGTTGGGTTATGGGGAGAGGTAAGGGTTGCACACCTCTGAACGCCCCATCACTCACAACATGTATCCAGTTTTTCTGGGTGCCTGCTGTGGGGATATCAATGCCATAACAAATATTATACTTACACTTCGTTGAAAGTGTAATCATTCTTGTAGATTGGTTGGAACGCAGGCTTGTGTTTCATGACGCGTTACTGTTCGTCAGGGCTAGGCAGCATTCAGCCTGCAATGAGCAACAATCTGCAGCAGATGATTTACGACCCCGCCCTGAGAGACGTTCAGCTACTAGCTCTTTGAGTGACAGAGTTCCAGGCACCCTGGACAGGGGGTGTGACGCACCAGCCAATGGGACTGTCTGGAGGCTGCTCCAATCAGCTACAGGGGTGGTGTCCGGGCACCACATTTAAACTCCCTGTAGGCTGCGTGCTGTGCCTGTGATATTTTCCTGGCTGCCTTTGTTTACCTGTGCTTTATATCTTTGCATGCTTTATACGTGTACCAGACCTCTGCTTGTTTACTGACCCCATTTTGTCCTCTGTTTTTGTACCTCACTCCCGATCGTGTTTCTGACCCCCTGGCTTGTTTACTGGTTTCTCTTGTTGGTTCTGATTTGTGGCTTGACATTTCTGATTTGTTGCTGACCTGGATTGTCTGACACTTATTCCTCCTGACGGTCCCAGCACTTTAGCGGCCCAGTTGGTGTCTGCTGCCTAGGGCAGCTCGTCAAGTAGGCAGGCACAGTGGGCTGGATTCCAGTTAGGGCTCATTGCGCCGCCCTTGACGTGACATTATCACAGGCCGAAACCGTTACTGCTCTCCACTCACTATGAATCCCATGCAGGGGCTTACCCAGCTAGTTCAGGATCTGGCGCTGAGGGTACAACAGCAGAAAACTTTCCTAAGTCCAAGTGTCCCTGCACTACCTCCCCCTCCTGTGGAACCCCCTATTCAGTTACCTGACAAGTTCCCAGGCAACAGGAAGGCCTTTTTGACATTTAGGGAAGGATGTCGCCTGTATTTTAGACTCCGCCCACATACCTCAGGCATTGAGGAGCAGAGAGTGGGAATAGTTATGTCCCTTCTTCAGGGTTCCCAGGAGTGGACATTCTCTTTACCACCTTATTCACCAAAACTGTTTTCCGTGGACAGGTTATTTGTCTTCTTCGGTGTACTTTTTGATGATCCTGATAGGGAGGCTGTGGCCGAGACTCAGCTGACCACCTTAAGGCAGGGTAAAAAGACTGTGGAGGAGTATTGCTGCGAATTTCATCGCTGGTGTGTTCCGTCTGGGTGGAATGACCCAGCTCTTAGATGTCAGTTTAGATTAGGGCTAGCCGACCATGTGAAAGATATATTGGTGGTTTACTCTACCCCTGGTACTTTAGATGAGGCTATGGCACTGGCTGTTTGTCTAGACAGATGTTTTAGGGAGAGACGTCGGGAAAAGGCTCCATGGTCACCTCTACATCTGCTATTTCCGATATAAACCCTGAGGAGCCAATGTGAGTGGGGGCTTCCTCCGCGACTTCTGCTAGTGATCGTAGGACTTCTTGTCATATCCAGGGATTGTGCTTCTACTGTGGCGAAGATGGACATGTCATCAGGGATTGCTCCAAAAGGAAGACCAGGCCAGACCCAGGTGATTTGTAGGAAGGTCACCTAGGCAAACAGATATTTCCTATTGTATCCACAAAGTTGCTGCTCCCAGTTAAAATCTCATACTTGTCTCTGTCTGGTTCTGGGAATGCTTTTGTGGATTCTGGGTCAGCTTCCAATTTTGTAGACACGTCTTTCGCCAAACGTATGGGCCTACCCTGGAGACCTCTATCTGATTACCTGCAGGTTGTGGCTTTTGACTCTACTCCACTGGCTAAGGGCACTATCCATCATTTACCCCTGAGCTTGAGATGTTGGTAGGATCAATACATACTGAAAATTGTATTCTATTTATCATGGAGGAGCTACCCGCTGATGTGGTTTTGGGGCTGCCCTGGCTTCAAAAACACAACCCGGTGTTTGACTGGAATTCAGGAGAATTAATCAAGTGGGGACAACAGTGCTTTGACAGATGTCTCCCTATCCTACTGAGCAACACAGAGATGGAGCAGATTCCTTTTTTTATCTCAGAAACAGTCGGAGATACTAACCCCTCATAGATCTTATGACTGTGCCATTGACCTCTTGCCCAAAGTGAAGTTTCCTACGGGTAGGATATATAATCTGTCAGGTCTGGAGAGACTAGCCATGAAGCAATATATTGCAGAAAGCCTACAGAAGGGGCATATCTGACCTTCTGTGTCCCCTATGGGTGCAGGGTTTTTCTTTGTGGGAAAAAAGGATGGAGGCCTCCATCCATGCATAGATTACAGGAAAAAAACAAAACCCATTACCCTTGATTGCAGATCTGTTCAATCAAATCCAGGGAGCTAAGTTGTTTTCCAAGCTGGACCTGAGAGGGTCCTATAACCTCATCCGTATCCGAGAAGGGGATGAGTGGAAAACCATGTTTAATACTCCTGAGGGTCATTTTGAATATCTGGTTATGCCGTTTGGGTTGTGTAATGCTCCCGCGGTCTTCCAGAACCTGGTTAATGATGTTTTCTGGGAACTCATTGGTTGTTGTATGGCCATTTACCTGGTTGACATTTTAATTATTATTATTATTTATTTCAAAGTGCCATTGATTCCAGGGTGCTGTACATTCATGGGGGTTTACATACATAACATATGTCAAACATGTACAATGATAATGAAGAATGACTTACAATTGGCACAACAGTGGGAGTGAGGATCCTGCCCGCGAGGGCTTACAATCTACGAGGAAGAGGGAAGAGACAGAAGGTGCGGGGCAGACATGTTTGTGGGGTAGTACTGTGGCAGCAGGGTTATAGTAGGTTATAGGCAATCCTGAAGAAATGGGTTTTCAGGTTGCTTTCGAACCCGCTGATGGTGGAGGAGAGTCTGATGTGTTGGGGCAGTGAGTTCCAGAGAATAGGGGAAGCACGGGAGAAGTCTTGGAGATGGTTGTGTGAGGAGCTGATAAGGGGAGCGCAGAGGAGAAGGTCCTGTGAGGAGCGGAGGTTGCGTGAGGGGAGATATCTGGAGATTAAGGCAGAGATGTATGGAGGGAAGAGGTTATGGAGAGCCTTGTAGGTTATGGTTAGTAACTTGAAATGAATTCGCTGGGCAATGGGAAGCCAGTGAAGGGATTGGAAGAGGGGAGAGGCAGAAGTGTAGCGAGGGGAGAGGTGGATAAGATGGGCAGTAGAGTTGAGGATGAATTGAAGGGGAGCAAAAGTGCTAGACGGGAGCACAGAGAAGGATGTTGCAGTAGACTAGGCGGGAGATGACAAGGGCATAGACCAGCATTTTTGTAGTGTTGAAGGTGATGCGAGAGATATTTTTCAGTTGATGGCGGCAGGCAGAGGTAAAGGCTTGGATGTGTGGTTTGAAAGATAGAGAGGAGTCGAGGATTACCCCAAGGCAGCGGACTTGTGGAACAGGTGAGATGATAGAACCATTGACTATGATAAAGAGATCAGATGGAGAGATAGAGTGGGACGGTGGAAAGATGATTAATTCTGTTTTCTCCACATTTATTTTTAGGACACGGGAGGAGAAAAAGGAGGATATGCACGATAGGCAGTACGGGATCTGGAAGAGAAGAGAGATAACATCTGGGCCGGAGATGTGGAGTTGTGTGTCATCAGCATATAAATGGTAGTGAAAGCCATGTGAAGCTAGGAGCTGACCAGGGTCACGAGTGTTAAGTGTTAAGAGAGAAGAGTAGTGGGCCCAGGAATGACCCCTGTGGGACACCGACAGAGAGAGGCCGGGGGAGGAGGTGGAGCGAGAATGAGAGATGCTGAATATCCGGTCAGTGAGGTATGAGGAGATCCATGAAAGAGCCAAGTCTGTGATGCCAAGGGAGGAGAGGATTTGTAGCAGGAGGGTATGGTCGACAGTGTCGAAGGCAGAGGTCAGGTCTAGAAGTAAAAGGACAGAGTAATGATGTGAGGCTTTAGTAATGGTTAGGGCGGTTTCTGTAGAGTGGTGGGGTCGGAAGCCAGATTGTAGTGGGTCAAGGAGAGAGTTGGTGGAGAGATGAGAGGATAGTTGAAGATAGAAGTTTGGAGGCAAAAGAGAGCAGTGAGTTGGGGCGATAGTTAGACAGAGAGGAAAGATTTAGGGATTTTTTTTAAGGATAGGAGTGATAGTAGCATATTTAAAGGCGGAAGGGAAGATACCAGAGGTTAGCGATAAGTTGAAAAGGTGGGTAAGGTCTGGGATGAGGTGGGATGGCAGTGAGTCAAGATTACAGGTAGTGAGGTTGGATTTGGACAGTAGAGAGGAAAGATTTTCATGAGTAAGAGAGGGGAAGCAAGTTAAGAGGGGAGAGCAATGTGCAGGTATAGAGGAGGGCACTGGGGACTGTGGGCTGAAGCTTTCTCTGATAAGGGAGATCTGGTGTAGGAAGTGAATGACAAAGTCATCTGCTGAAAGTAGAGATGGGGGACAAGGTGCTGGTGGATGGAGTAGAGAGTTAAAGGTGTTGAATAGTTGTCTGGGGTTGTGAGACAGAGAGAATATGAGAGTGCTGAAGTAATCCTGTCTGGCTAGGGCGAGTGCAGATTTAAACGTGTGGAGTGATTATTTGTATGAGGCAAGGTCATCGGCGGAGTGGGTTTTCTTCCAGCGGCGTTCTGCAATTCTGGAAGCTCACCTCAGTTGTTTAGTGGAGTCTGTGCCAGGGTTGTCTGTTGGTTTTGCAGGTTCTATTGTGTGTGAGAGGAGCGACTGTCAAGGGTGATCGTGTGGTTGTAGAAAGTGGTGGCTGAGTCTGGGTCATTAAGTGAGGATATGGTCAGGGCCGCCAACAGAAATTTCAGGGCCCCATACAGCTGAAGCACCTGGGCCCCCCCCCGTAAACCCCGCCCCCAGAAACCCGATCGCCCCGCCCCCAGCAAAAAAAACGGCCTCTAGGACAAAAAATGCGCCCATTTTACCACATAAAACACTGTTCAAAAAGAACAGTATTGTTTAGTAAAAAAGCAAGTGAGTCACACATATGTCTGTCTCACACATCATAGACACAGGGCTAAATAGCTCCATCCATATCCCCTCCACCCACATACAATATCCCCCCTCCACCCGCATACAATATCCCCTCCACCCGCATACAATATCCCCCTCCACCCGCATACAATATCCCCCTCCACACCCACATAAATATCCCCCTCCACCCACATACAATATCTCCCTCCACCCACATACAATATCCCCCTCCACCCACATACAATATCCCCCTCCACCCACATACAATATCCCCCTCCACCCACATACAATATCCCCCTCCATGTTTCCCTTGGTCACGCACCTCACCACCTTCTAAAATAAACACCAGCAAGAAAGTAAGTGTACCTCCTAACACCAGCTCAGGTATAACCTACAACACCGCCACATAGAGACCACATAGAGGTCAGACACCAGCTCAGGTCACATCACATTACAGTGAATACAGCACTGATCCAATTTAGAAGCAAAATAACCCCTGAAATCAGGAACTCACCGGAGACGTCCTATCTGAGGAGTCGTTCTCTTCTCTCATGAGTCGTTCTTATTCCCTTTTCTTCTGCATCCGTTCCACACCGCCATGAGGACTTGTCCCGGCCACAACTCATCCCTGCAGAAATTATACACAAATATCTTAGAATCCTCAATTTTCAAGCATCTTTTTACCCATTCCCACCTCTCTACAAACTTCCCAGGGGTGGGAGAGCGGGTACAAGCCATAACTTAGAGGCCTAGTATCCTAAGGGGTTGGAGGGTGGGGGGAGGACTAACCCTCTGGAGATAATGCTACAGCTATGGGCTGCTCCCCTAACAATTATATTACCAGGTAGGTAGGCAAATGGGAAAGGCCCCGGTAATTAGATAGGCCCTATTTAGGTAGGTAGACCCCCGCCGGATAAGTTGGTAGGCCAGCCCCAGGTAGGTTGGTGGGTACCTAGCCATGAGTCCCCTTTAGTTTGTAGGCGGTCAGGGCCCCCTTTAGAGGTTAGGTGGAGTCAGGGCCCTCCTTTAGAGGTTAGGTGGAGTCAGGGCCCTCCTTTAGAGGTTAGGTAGAGTCAGGGCCCTCCTTTAGAGGTTAGGTAGAGTCAGGGCCCTCCTTTAGAGGTTAGGTAGAGTCAGGGCCCTCTTTAGATGTTAGGCAGCCAGGGCCCCCTTTAGTTATAGGCAGCGCCAGGGACCCCCTTTAGAGATAGGCAGCGCCAGGGACCCCCTTTAGTGATATGCAGTCAGGACCCCCTTTAGTGATAAGCAGTGCCAGGGACCCCCTTTAGAGATAGGCAGTGCCAGGGACCCCCTTTAGAGATAGGCAGTGCCAGTGACCCCCTTTAGTGATAGGCAGCGCCAGGGACCCCCTTTAGTGATAGGCAGCGCCAGGGACCCCCTTTAGTGATAGGCAGCGCCAGGGACCCCTTTAGTGATAGGCAGCGCCAGGGACCCCCTTTAGTGATAGGCAGTCAGGGCCCCCTTTAGTGATAGGCAGTCAGGACCCCCTTTAGTGATAGGCAGCGCCAGGGACCCCCTTTAGTGATAGGCAGTCAGGGCCCCCTTTAGTGATAGGCAGTCAGGGCCCCCTTTAGTGATAGGCAGTCACGACCCCCTTTAGTGATAGGCAGCGCCAGGGACCCCCTTTAGTGATAGGCAGTCAGGGCCCCCTTTAGTGATAAGCAGTGCCAGGGACCCCCTTTAGTGATAGGCAGTCAGGGCCCCCTTTAGTGATAGGCAGCGCCAGGGACCCCCTTTAGAGATAGGCAGTCAGGGCCCCCTTTAGTGATAGGCAGCGCCAGGGACCCCCTTTAGTGATAGGCAGTCAGGGCCCCCTTTAGTGATAGGCAGGCGGACCCTTAGGATAGCAGAGGCCCCCTTTAGTGATAGGCAGTCAGGGCCCCCTTTAGTGATAGGCAGTCAGGGCCCCCTTTAGTGATACGCAGTGCCAGGGACCCCTTTTAGTGATAGGCAGTCAGGTCCCCCTTTAGTGATAGGCAGTCAGGGCCCCCTTTAGTGATAGGCAGCGCCAGGGACCCCCTTTAGTGATAGGCAGCGCCAGGGACCCCCTTTAGTGATAGGCAGTGCCAGGGACCCCCTTTAGTGATAGGCAGTCAGGACCCCCTTTAGTGATAAGCAGTGCCAGGGACCCCCTTTAGTGATAGGCAGTCAGGACCCCCTTTAGTGATAGGCAGTCAGGGCCCCCTTTAGTGATAGGCAGCGCCAGGGCCCCCTTTAGTGATAGGCAGTCAGGGCCCCCTTTAGTGATAGGCAGTCAGGGCCCCCTTTAGTGATAGGCAGCGCCAGGGACCCCCTTTAGTGATAGGCAGTCAGGACCCCCTTTAGTGATAGGCAGCGCCAGGGACCCCCTTTAGTGATAGGCAGTCAGGGCCCCCCTTTAGTGATAGGCAGTCAGGACCCCCTTTAGTGATAAGCAGTGCCAGGGACCCCCTTTAGAGATAGGCAGTGCCAGGGACCCCCTTTAGTGATAGGCAGTCAGGGCCCCCTTTAGTGATAGGCAGTCAGGACCCCCTTTAGTGATAAGCAGTGCCAGGGACCCCCTTTAGTGATAGGCAGTCAGGGACCCCCTTTAGTGATAGCAGCGCCAGGATCCACTTAGTAGGCTCGGCCCCCTTTAGTGATAGGCAGTCAGGACCCCCTTTAGTGATAAGCCAGTGCCAGGGACCCCCTTTTAGTGATAGGCAGCGCCAGGGGCCCCCTTTAGTGATAGGCAGTCAGGGCCCCCTTTAGTGATAGGCAGTCAGGGCCCCCTTTAGTGATAAGCAGTGCCAGGGACCCCCTTTAGTGATAAGCAGTGCCAGGGACCCCCTTTAGTGATAGGCAGTCAGGACCCCCTTTAGTGATAGGCAGTCAGGGCCCCCTTTAGTGATAGGCAGTCAGGGCCCCCTTTAGTGATAGGCAGCGCCAGGGACCCCTTTAGTGATAGGCAGCGCCAGGGACCCCCTTTAGTGATAGGCAGTCAGGGCCCCCTTTAGTGATAGGCAGTCAGGGCCCCCTTTAGTGATAAGCAGCGCCAGGGACCCCCTTTAGTGATAGGCAGTCAGGACCCCCTTTAGTGATAGGCAGCGCCAGGGACCCCTTTTTTGATAGGCAGTCAGGGCCCCTTAGTATATTAAAAAAAAAAAAATCAATCACTTACCTGAGCCTCGGTCCTGCCGCTCTGAGCTGCCGCCGGCTCCTGCCACCCTGCATAGGCGGCGCGGGGGAAGTGACGTCACCGCGCCGCCTACGTCACCAGTAGGGGTCGGCGCCTGGCAGGCTGAAGGCCTAATGCATTCAGCCTGCCAGGCAGATCAGCGGAGCGCAGCGCTAATGGCGCTGCGCTCCGCTGACACCGCGCAGCCCCGGGAGTCGGGGACATTAGTCCCCAGCCTCTGGGCCGGTCTCTGGGCGCTCGGGACGCAGGGCCCGGGCGTGCAGAGACCGGATGCGCGCCCGGGCCCCGGGGAGCGACGGCACTGCCTCCGGGGCCCCCCGCAACTCGGGGCCCACACTGTGGGCCAGGCGGAGCCTGGTTCGGCGGCCGCGCCGCCGGGCCCTGCTCTGCCGTGAGGACTAAGGGGGCCCGCTTGCCGCGGGCCCCCTTATTCCACCGGGCCCCATACGGGAGTACCGGTTGTACCCCCTGTATGGCGGCCCTGGATATGGTAGAGAGGGGTGCAAGAGAGTCAGAGAGAGTGCGAGGGTTAAGGTTTTGTAGGTTTCTGCGGGGGTGTACTAGGCGTGAGACAGGGGGAGCAGGTGGAGTGGAGATGGTTGAGAATGTAAGCAGGTTGTGATCAGAAATGGGGTGGGGTGATATCATTTTTTCTATTGGAAGAGTGGTCGTCACACGTTAAACACATACGACAGGTATTGCAAGTCCTGAAGGAAAATAGTTTGTCAAACTTGAAAAATGTGTTTTCGGAGTGCAAGAGGTACCTTTTCTTGGGTATATCCTGACTCCTATGTCATTTTGCATGGACCCCTGTAAAATTCAAGCTATTCTCGACTGGGTCCGCCCTTCATCCCTGAAGGCCCTATAGTGATTCCTAGGGTTTGCTAATTATTATCATAAATTTATTCGTAATTTTTCTGTTTTAGTTCGGATGTTGACTGACATGACTATGAAGGGGGTGAAGTTCAATAATTGGCAACCTGAAACTGTAGAGGCATTTGAGAACCTTAAGCAGTGTTTTGTATCAGCTCCTGTGTTGATTCAAGCAGATCATAATAAACCTTTTGTCATCGAGGTTGATGCTTCTGAGTATGGTGCAGGGGCGGTCCTGTCTCAGGGATCTGCTACTATGACTAGGGCGAAGGCCTTTGTGCTTTCTTTTTGCGCAAATTTTCCTCGGCTGAAAGGAATTTTGATGTTGAGAATTGGGAGTTGTTGGCTGTTAAGTGAGCCTTCGAGGAATGGCGCCACTTCCTAGAAGGTGCCCAACATCAAGTCACGGTCTTTACAGATCATAAAAACCTGACCTTTTTAGAGAGTTCTAAAAGGTTGAATCCACGTCAGGCACGTTGGGCATTATTTTTTACGCGCTTTAACTTTGTTGTTACTTACAGGCCAGGTTCTAAGAATGTTAAAGCTGATGCGCTATCTAGGAGCTACTGTGCCAGCCACGCATCCCAGGAGGATCCAGTACCTATATTGCCCAAGGAGATTGTTGTCTCAGCTATTTCCCCTTATTTGGCCACTGAGATTAAGACCAATCAGGATATGAGATCTGCTAATTGTCCTGTTTCGAAGGTCTTTGTCCCCACTCAATTCCGGCTACGATTATTAAAAGAATTTCATGATTCTGTTTTATCTGGACATCCTGGAGTGTCTGGCACAAAAATACTGATTTCTCTTATCTACTGGTGGCCTTTGTTGTCTCTTGATGTTGAGGCCTATGTGGCATCTTGTGAAGTCTGCGGTCGGGGAAAGGTTCCCCAAACCCAAAATCAATTCAAAGATGCTGCTGGGCACTGGGCAACTGTTGGTGTTCATTATCTAGCCGACACTAGGAAAATGGTTTCAGTTATAATGGAAACCATGATGATAGTGTGAATGAAAAACATACATAAATATTTTTGTCTATTTAAAATCTGGAGGGAATTAGCTAAGCCTCAGAAGCAGCTACAAGTATCAACCAAACTGACATCACTTTTTAACACCCGTAATAGTTTTGAGGTTTTTTGTATTGACTAGTTTCCTAACACTATGAATCTGAAGGTCTGTCTGTCTGAGATTGAAAAGTTTTAATTTTCTCTATTTCTATTGGTATTTAGAAAAAAAAGATACCTTTAAAGGAATAGAATGACTATCAGTAAATTACAGCTATATGGCATAAAGTACAATCACTGCATTAATATCTTATTACCATATAAACTGAACATTATTACATGTATGGAAAATAATTTCTAAGTGCAAGACAAAGTATTTTGCCTACCAATGTTATCTTTCTATGTTCTTTTTCCTATTCTGTTATGTGAAGATATACCAGTATAAATTTTGTTATAAAGTTGTTTACTCTAAAGTGATACTTGAGTCAAAATTAAACTGTTTAGTGTTATGTGGTCAGGTCAACAGAAAGGTACCCAAATGGCTGTTAGTGAGTCTACTCTTAGGTTACTTAAAAAAACATTTTTCTATATAAAAAAAGAAAAAGAACTACAGTCTAAACAAATTCTGTTTCCACCCCATTAAAAAGTCTGTTAGCTGGAGGAGAGAACATAACAAATTGAAGGTAATTTTCTCTTAAATCCTGAAGATATTTTGCTACTAGATCCCTATCAACTGGACTTATTGCAATGACAGCCTAGTTAAGAGAACCTGGTCCCACTTGAATCATTTCCTTAAACCTCAGAGCTGTGAGCAATTTGCCTTGTCTGATTCACTTCTTCCTTTGTACAAGGGCAAAGCCATCCTAGTTCAAACAGACAACATCATACCTGCCTAATACAAATGATTCAGGTTCGATTATTTGAAGAAGGCGGCTGATTGAGCCTTCAAGTGACAGAACAGCTAATGTAGTTAAGTGTCTTATTCTATGATCTTTTAACATTTTATCTGGTTGTTTCATCAGAAGAGTGACCAACGCTATACAGTATAATATAGAATCCAAAATAAATGCATTATGAAAAAAATTTAAGTTATTTTCTTGCAAATTTCCAACATAAAAACATACTAAATAAACCAAAATGTTGAAAAAATATTCAAATCATATGCTTTCCTTTTCTAGTTTCAGAGACTCTTTAATCTCCTCTCTGTAATGTATATTTTCACAGTTCTGAGAAGTATCCATGACCCTTTTGATATTGCTGTTATGTAAAATACAAACAGCATGATTACAACTTTCTCTCTTTGAATAATGAGGAATAGTTTAATAGGTGTGATATGCCAGGTACTCACCAGAGTGACCTTTTCCTAATTGCATAAGCTAATTTATTCAAAGAATTGCTAAAATATATTAAACTAGGAATAACATCCTTCTTAGTTTAAGGTCCGGACAGAAATAATGTATATATCAATATTTTTTTTTTTACATAGAAACAGATTATTAGGTTTGCTGTCATCCAGTCTTTGGTGGTATAGTTTTGCAATTCCAAATGTTGAAGTGTGCCATCCATTATATTTCAAGATAGCATTACTGAATGTCAGTGTTTGAAAAAAGAGATGCTATAAAAAAAAAAATATTGTTTAGAAACAATATGTTATTCATGTACAGAAGCTGAACTGCAGCTGCAATGTATGATCAGTGAAGTAAAGGTTTAGATCAGAGGTGCACAGCCAGGGCCGAGACAAAGCATTTTGGTGTCCTAGTCAAATAGGCTAGATGGCGTCTAAACTCCCGAAACCCTCCTTTCCTCCTTTGGGTCAGTAGGATGCATTTTGTACCTTCTTTTTCTTTTGCTTTGCAGCACCATTTTCTGAAATGAAAAACTTTTTATGTCTACATACCTGTGTGAGGGCTTGATGTTTACACCATTTTTGAATACCTGCAACCTTGAAATCATTTTTTATTCCAATTTTTGGGAGGCAAAGCAAACTAAAAATACAATTGTGGCATTCACTGTGTTGTATAAATAAAGCTGTATGAGAATTTTATAATTTTTTTCATATTTTTAAAATGTTTAAAAAATGTTTCACTTTTTTAGTCCTAATAGGGAACTTGAACTCTAGGGGGTGAGATCATTTGTACACTAGTCTGCAATACAAATGTATTTCAGATAAGTTTACACTTACAGCTCTCCTATTACCGGGTGTAACAGAGTCAGTTAAATGGCGGGCCGGGGGGAATTCATTGGGCTCCCATCTGCCTTGAGTGCCATGAATGCAATTGCATTACAGGGTGTCACGGACGCCCCTGCGACCACTGACCCGGGTCGCAGGTGCGTCCGTGCCCCTGCTCCCAGCAGAGCCCCGTCCCGCACGTCGGGTTCGGGGTCCGCTCATGTCTCGGCCCCCTCCGGCGTTCACTAACCCGGCCGCGCTCCTGCTCTGTCTCCGTCTCCCGGCACGTGGCTCCTCCCCTAGGGGCACGCGCGCGCCGGCAGTTGAATTTAAAGGGGCAGTACGCCGGTAATTGGTCATTTTCGGGCACTGCTCCTATTTAGTCCGGCCCCTTCCTGCCGGCCTTTGTGTATATCCCGTTGGTGAAAGCTTCCTAAAGTGTTCCTGTCTTGCCATACCGTGTACCGACCGTCTGCTTACGTTTACCGTCTACGAACCTTGCCGTCTGCCCTGACCTCCTGCCCGTCCACGACTACGAGCCTGCCTGCCGATCCTGTACCTCATTACCCTTGGCCACCACCGCAGGCAAGCCCTGCCAGTGGTAGTGAGCTGGTGGACTCCCGCCGCAGCAAGACCATCCCGCTTTGCGGCGGGCTCTGGTGAATACCGGGACCCACTTAGATTCCACTCCCTGGTGTGGGCTTACGCCATCGCCTGCGGTGGTCCAGTGGATCCACCTCCTGACCGTTACACAGAGGAGCCAATCACCCTTTTGAGGTATTGAAAAAAGTGTTAGATGCTTAAAACACTAAGGGAGACATGTATGATCAGGTTTTTAACACTTTTCTGGCGTCAAATGCGCCAAAGTGAGTCGGCTACGATGTCTAATGCATCTAACGAACGTGTTAGGCGTATTGTTCGAAAGACAACACTTTTCAATGCGCCTAACATGAGAGGATGTTCTGGGGGCGTGTCGCACCATAATAGGCGCATTACTGCTCGTACAGGCAGACCTATCTTAATGTGGTTTGTCTGAGCCTGAGGAGTCGAAGCGGAGCTAGATTTGCTGTTAGGGAAAAAAAATGTCCATTATTTCTCAATATACACCAGTACAATAATAAAAATTAATTTACGATAATTATCAAACGATATAAAATTACATTATTTAAACTTAATAAAAATGTTATCACATTAAATTCATATAAAAATATGTAACATCCCCAAAATTTTAAAATTTTCTCCTATAAAATGTATTTAACATTAAAAGAATCTAAAACTGATTTTACATTAAATAACCAACTGATTATGTTGTTCAGATTTTTTATTTTTATTTTTACTACATTCAATTTGAAATGTATTTTTGCTGCTCTCACCCTTTATTCTACATACAGCAAGAGCCAGCACACTACAGGTCTTGCTTGGACCTGTGGTCCACAAAGTAAGATCAGTACTATAGTTTTTATTCACTGACATGCTATTCTAATGACTTTTCTTTAATTTCCAGACTATCTATAGCGTTTATACATGTTTGCCGCATTACTTATGCGCCTAACTTCCATAATGAGCCAAACACACAGGCAAGGTGCAATGAACTTTAGACACCATATATGAAAGCACAAAAAACATTTTCATACTTGCAGGTGCATTTGACATCGAAAAATTGATGAGAAAATGAATTTCGATGCACCTAGTTCCATACATGTCTCCCTAACAGTGTACAAACCAGTACGGTGGGCTGTGAGTTGCCTTTTTGAGTGGGACACTCTGGTATTCTTACTAATAAGGGGCACATTGTTTGGACTGTTAATAATGGGAGAACTGTTCTAACACTTTTAATAATGGGGGGATTTTGCTAGGATTATCATGGGAGTACCATATTAGGGCTATTAATAAAAAGGACACTCTTATGGCACTATTAACAATGGATGGTACACTGTTGGCATTATTAATAATAAAAGCACTTTGTTTGCACTTATAATAATGGAGAGTAAGAGGACTGTTAGGGACAAAGGTCAAGGGTTATGTGGAGAAGGTGGGGACAACAGAAGATGGCAAAAACATTTACATATTATTAGACCCACATGGGAAATCTATTACTGATAGAGGAACTAAAAGAGACATCTGCAAAGTTATTCATGGAAACATTAAGCAGTGTTGCTATTGGGGCGTTCTGATTTGCACTATGAGGGTAATTATTTGTGGCAGCTATGTGTGCACTATTAATGGTGGAGAAATATTAAAAACCATTATTCTTGGTATAAGTGTTTTGGGAATACTATAAGCACTATTACTGTGAGTAGTGCTATGGGGATATTCTGACCAGCACAGATATTTTAGGGGGAACTGTGTGCGCTTTATTTATGTTGTATGCAATATGGGTGCATTACTCTTATTATGTTTATTTTAAGAACATTGATTGGCACTATGGAGGAACTAAAATTGGCACACTAATAACCATGTGGACACTTACTCTTGGGTGCACATCTCTAGCTACTATGGGGGCCCTCTGATTGCTTCAACTATTCTAAGCTCTATGCACATAGATAGGGAGGGAGAACCATCTGCTCAATACAATTTTTTTTAGGCACTATGGGCAACATGTATGAATTGGACTGCGCCAGCATTTTTGCATTCTTTGTGCAAAAAAGATATCGTAGCCCCGTTTTATAGATAGATGTATGAATAGTCACACTCCAATCTTTGGCACCTGCTCCTACGCTTTGTAATGTGCCGAAAATGTGGGTGCGTTCTGGGGGCATGTTGCACCAGAATTAGACACATTTATGATTGTGGGATGCCAAAAGTAGGCGCATGACTGTCAGAACAGCCAGACCTAGTTAAAAGTGGTCTTGAGGCCAAAGTTGTTGCCAGATGTATGAACTGCAGAGGAACAGGTCCATACATACTGGCACGTTCTACATTTTAACACATCTACGTTTTAAAGCTATTAAGAAATGGCCAAAGTTCATATCGTGGTGTTGCAAGTTTCTGCAACTAGAGGATGTGCAGAAGGGGATCTGCAAGCAACACGCCACCAAGGGTGCCTGGACTTGGTGGGGTAGGAGCCAGCCATATAAGTTGCTGCAGTAAGCGGTTGGCAGCGCTGTTTAGTTATTGTGGATTTTCAGCCTTTCCTGGCTCGGCTCTTATCGAGAGTATACAATGTGTTGGGTGGGTGTATACTCTGTGTTCGAGGCCAGGTATATGGAAGGTCCCTGAAGGCCTGGAATTGCAGGTGTTCAGGGGGTGTGGTTGCTGGAGCAGCAGTGGAGCTGGAGAGGGCTCTGGCCCCCAGAAGCTTAAGGGAAGCCTACTGTGAGAATACTGTGGTTTTGCGGGGTGCTGTGCACTAGGCACAGACCCCTGGTAGTAGAGGGAACCTCTGTGTTTCGTTAGTGACCAGACAGCCGAGGGTTTGATTTGCTTTTGTTTCTGTCTGTGATTCTCCTGTGCCTCAATAAAGCTGACTGAGACCAGGTTCAGGAGAATCCCAGTGTCCTGAAGTTGGTGTGCCAATACCGTTTACGAAAGACGGCAATCCCAGAAGTCAAGCGTGAACAAGATGGTGGCTGAAAGTGAGTGAAACATCACAGTGGGCACTATAATTAATTGAAAGTTATATTATGAGATTGTGGCACTATTATAATTAGAGGCACATCTGCTTGGCATAGTAATTTTTGGGAACAATAATACTGTCATGGCATCAGGCTTGACGTTATTTTCTAGCGTTATATGTGTGGCACAAATCAGATAGGGGCAATACAGTCTTTTTACAGTTATTTTAGTGAGAACAATGAGTTTGGCACTATTACTTGGGGTACTATGTTACCAGAGTTACTGGCGAAGGGCAATATTGGCCAATCAAAAGTATTAGGGGGGGGGGTGCATTGTGTTTTGCCAATCACTATTTTGAGTAGCAGCAGGGTGATACTGTTAGGGCACCAGAATAGGGAGTTTGTGTTGAGAAGATGGAGAGGATTAAAGGGGTTGTCTCACTACGTTGTCTCATAGAGCAAAACAGCATCTTTCATTCATGCATCCTGTCACTTCCTGGTCAGGCTGTGGGTAATTAGCATAAGAGCTCCCTGTATTCAGTACTTCTGCTAATTAGTCTAGGTTAGATAAAAAAAAATCTCCTGCTCTGGGGTCCAGAGAATCTTGAGAGCTAAAGTAAACAGTAGTAATTAGTGTCTTTTGTCTGAAAGTCAAAATAACAAAAAACCTCAAGTGCCAGCATTTTTCTGTGCTTGACCTGCATCAGTAAACAAACAGCGGGAAAGAGAACAATAAAAGCGGGTTTGTTAACTAAAGAATTTGGTTCAATGCAGTATAGATACAGCGAACAAAAAAATTTTAAAAAAAAAAATTTTTGAATTCCAAAAAAATTGTGGTGTTTCCCAAATAGAGGGTTTCCAAAACGAGATGTTACGGTTTTGGGTAAAAAAATACCCCTTTTTCTACATACCCCCACATTAATATTGTCTTATAATAAAAAAGATAAATTACTGCTCACCTGGGGGCTAGTATTTGGTGCAGCAAAAACCCGCTTCCCCAAATTGGCACCCGAGCGCCAAAAAGAAGTGACAAACCCATGCGAAAGAAAAGGGAATGCGCTTCCGGGGGGATGGGAAACCATAGATTTTCGGTATAGCCAAACCAAGATAATTTAAAAACAAACATGGAATATATTGAAAATGCGTACGAACGGTGTTTACATTATGTATCGAGCTGAAATACAAAAATTGTAAAGGGAATAATAGAGATAATATAAATAATATAAATAAAGATAATATAACTAATATAAATGTGTGAATGAATGATTATAAATAGAACAATGTATATAAATGAAAATGGCAATTTTACTATAATGTTTGAAATTTATTATAGCAAAATCTAATATGAAACTTTAAATTTTCCTTTTTTTTAAAATTTAAAACCTTGTGGTACAGAAGTGTTCAACAAAAAAACCCAAAATGCTTCCCTGCGTGCAAAATCTGTTTTATGTTCCCCCGAATTCTTTAATTTTTTCAATGCCCATTATACAAAATCCACTGAAATTGGACGGTGAATATCTCTAAAATGTTTGGGATAAATTGGTTTATTTTGATTGAGGAACTGGATTACGTTAAGATGTTCTAAGAAGGTATTTTTAAATTTTTTTGATGTGCTGGGCCCAAACTTTGGGTTTCTAAAATTTCTTCAGCCAATACCCCCACATGGTCCGAATTACAGTTCATATAAGTTTAATTTTTTAACTTTTTGTTTTGTTTGTTACTAAAAGTTTTACTAGTATAACAAAATTGCATTTGTGACATGGTTGAACCGCAGTGAAAAAAATCCCTTGGGTTGACCAATATACTCAAAGGCCGAGTTTTGTAATTAGGGGGAAAATTTTTTTTCCTAATTTTTCAAGATTTTCCCGGATACGTAAGACAGCCATTTGATAGGGTTTGTTCCAAGATGGGGTCCCCATTAATTTTGTAAAATATTTAAAAAAGATTTTTTTGATTTTGGCCCAAACTGTGAACTATAATTTAGAACTAGGTGCATTTTGTATCCCTTTTTTTTGTATTGATATTAATATGTACCATTTTTTGGGTTCTATTTCAAATTTTGGGGCCTCGAAGGCAAACTTTGTTGTATTTGTTTACTTCCTGAAAAAATTTCTGCTTACTGCATTTTCTTGGCCCCTTTTCATTCACCCCCTGAATGGATTTTTGGTGTGTTTGGGGTAAAACTTCTTTAGTGCAAGATGGGGTTTTTTCCAGCTGTGCTTTCGGGGAAGTTTTGGAAAATGATAAAATGATTTGGAACAGTGGTGCAAGATCCAGAAATTGAATGGTTTCCAAATTTAGATTTAGGTGAAATGAAGTTGAAAAAATATTATTCAGAAAAAATGAAACAAAAATACCCAAAAAATCGCCCCTCTTTAAAAATAGGGGAACTAAAAAACCGGAGCCCTCAGAAGGTGATAAAAAAATTTGTAGTCATCAACAAAAAAAATTTTAAAAAAGCCCCTATATTTGAAAAAAATTTTCATTTTGTGTTTCCCCTTTT
>JAODAL010017956.1:0-76139 GCA_025379985.1 Phyllomedusa bahiana | reverse complement strand
AAGTAATAGTGATAGATAGCTGCCCCCCATAGTAGGATAAAAAGCTGCCCCCCATAGTAGTGATGTTTTAGCTCCCCCCCAGTATATGTTTGTTGCTGCCCCCCAGTGCATTAGATAGTCACCCCAGTATGTGATACATAGCTGCCCCCCGTACTTGATAGTAGCTGCCCCCCATAAAGGGGGGGGGTGTTTGCTGCCCCCTAATAGTGATCGCGCCCCCCGTTTTTGATTCTTTATTTTCCCCCCCAAAAATGTGATAATAGCTGCCCCCCAGGGAAAAAAAAAATTTTTTGGTACATATGCCCCCCATTAGTTTTTGAAAGATAGCTGCCCCTTAGTGTGATCTAGCCCCCCCCAGTAGTAGTGATAAAAAGCTGCCCCCGTTATGATACATATTTTCCCCCCAGTAGTAAGGGATAAAAGGGGCCCCCAGTAGTAATGATACAAGTGCCCCCATAGTAGTGTTACATAGCTGGCCCCCAGTGTATGATACATAGATGCCCCCAGTATTAATGATACATACCTGCCCCCAGTAGTGTGATACATAGCTGCCCCCGTATATAAACAGAGCTGCCCCCAGTAGTAGGATACTACTGCCCCCCAGTAGAAATTAAATACTACTGCCCCCAGTAGTGTGATTCGGGCCCCCCAGTAGTAGTGATACAAGCTCCCCCATTAGTAGTGATAATACTGCCCCCCCAGTAGTAGGATACAAGCTGCCCCCCAGTAGTAGTGATAATAGCTGCCCCCCGTGTATGATACATAGTGCCCCCCATTATTAGTGTACTGCTCCCCCCCAGTATATTGATAATAGCGCCCCCCCTTAGTAGTGATAATACTCCCCCCATAGTGATACATATAGCTGCCCCAGTGGCACCCCAGGGGGCAAAAAAAAAAAAAAAGAAATAATGTCCTCCCCTTTTCCCCCCGGGATCCTCGGTGAGCCCCTCCCCCGGGGCACCCGACAGCAGCGATCATCGCTGCGAGCGGCCCAGTGAGCGAACATCTACAGTGAGGGGGAAAAAGCAGGGCCCGGTAATGCACCACTGCTGCTTTCCCGTAATGCACCGCACGCTGTTGCACTGCATCTGTGCGCAGCCGGGAAACACGGGGTGCGCACAGAAATGCCCCGCCCCACTAAAGACCGGGGCGGCCGGCATCAGGTGAGCCCGGGGCCCGGGGCCGGCGGGCATCGCTAAGGACCGGGGCCGGTCCGGGGACCGGTGGTTGGGGGCCCCTGCTCTAGTGTTTTGGCGGGTTTTGTCCCCCAGGGATTATAGGCAGGGTTAGTCCCCCATAGGTAGCTATAGGCAGGGTTATGTCCCTCATAGGTAGCTACAGGCACTGTTATGTCCCGATAAATAGCTATAGGCGGGTTATTTTCCGTAATAGCTATAGGCAGGGTTTTCCCCCCTAAAATAGTTATAGGCAGGGTTATGTCCACATAGGTAACTATAGGAAGGGGTTATGTCCCCATAGGAAATTATAGGCAGGGTTATCTCCCCATAGGTAGCTATACTCAGGGTTATGTCCTCATAGGTAGTTTCAGGCAGAGTCATGCCCCCATAGGTAGCTACAGGCACTGTTATGTCCCGATAAATAGCTATAGGCAGGGTTATGTCCCGATAAATAGCTATAGGCAGGGTTATGTCCCCCTAGATAGTTATAGGCAGGGTTATGTCCCCATAGGTAGTTATAGGCAGGGTTATGTCCCCATAGGTAGCTATAGGCAGTGTTATGTCCCCAAAAGTAGCTATAGGCAGGGTTATGTCCCCATAGGTAGTTATAGACCAGCTATAGGCAGAGTTATTTGGAAAAAAAATTACAAGTACAGCACTTACCTCGCTCCTCCTTCTGGCTGATCCGCTCTGTCTTCTCGCCGACACAGAGCGCGTGATGTCATCAGTCCGCGCAGGCAGTGTGATGACCTGCACGCTGCCTGCACCGGAAACTCCAGACAGCCGCGAGTTTGCGGCCGGCCGGAGTCCACTGCGGAGCAGGGAGCGCTCGCTCTCTGCTCCGCAGTGAAATCTCTTCACCTGTATGCGCTCCGGAAGAGTCTCACACAGGGGAAGAGATCGGCAACAGCGCCCGGGCCACTGAAGTGCCCGGACGCTGTTGGCTGTACACGGCATCAGCTATATGCACTCCCTGAGGAGTCGCGTATAACTGAAGTGTCCCTGCCGGCGCCCAGGCCATCGCAGCGCCCGAGCGCCGACAGTGACTCGAGTATAAGGTCGGATATTCCAGCACTTTTTTTGTGCTGAAAAATTCGGTTCATACTCGAATATATACGGTAGCTATGTCTTCAACTCAGAACTTAAAAATACTAAAGACTGGAGAAAATATATAGAAGGTAGGCATCACCCATGAGGTAGTGATTTCACCCTTATTTCAGACCTCACTTAGATTTCTGTCTTAAGCAGATACATGCTGGAGTCTCTAGTATTTTTCCTTCAGGTATAGAAGCAACGGGTCAGCCCTTGAGGTCCAGTGAAATAATATCAGAAGACAAGTAGGTAGGTTTCTGCTGATGCCTAACATATTCTTACTAGCTACAGGCATGCATTGTGTCCAGCTTAAAAAAAAAGTGACATTCCATATGATTATCCACCTGCCAGAACATAAAAGCTGATAGACTAGCTGGAAGAAACTTGAAACATCGCTGGTTAGTTACTTAGTATAAAATTTACATTTGTTCATATTCATTAGTAACAACTTAAGCAAATACAAAATAAGTTACTTGTGCTTTCACCGCACATACTGTAGCTCCGTGGTCAAACGATCCATAGATCTGTAGCCAAATCAGGCTTCCTGATGCAGCAGCAGTAGCATGGCGTTTCCACCTGGAGCGAGCAAGCACAAGTGCACAGATCACAGGGTATACCTAGACAACTTTCCCATAGAAGTTAGTGAGTCATCTTCAGAGCACAGATTGTTGAGATTTACAGTGGGTGAAATAAGTATTAAACATGTCACCAATTTTCTAAGTAAATCTATTTCTAAAGGTGCTATTGACGTGAAATTCTCAACCAGATGTCAGTAACAACCCATCAAATCCAAACAGGCAAAAAAATAGATGTCCATAAATTAACCACTGTGTAATAATGAGAAATGACAAAGAGGAAAAAGTATTGAACACGCTTACTGAAATGTATTTTATAATTGGTACAAAAGCACTTTGTGGTGACAGCTTCAAGAGTTCAATTTTGGATTCATCTGATCAGACTATATTCTTCCAGTATTTCACAGGCTTGAAAATGCTTTTTGTTCAGCAATAAAGTCTCACGTGTTCAGTATGCATATGCATACAGGCCATGGAGGTTGAGTACATTACATATTGTTTTCTCTGAAACAATCGTACATGTTGATTCCAGGTCTTTCTGTAGCTATACACAGATGGTCTCTGGCTCTTGGCCAACTCTTCTGATAATTATTTTAATTCTTCTGTCTTAAATCTTCCAGGTAGCACCTGGTCGTGGCGGGTTTATGGTGAAATGATGTTCTTTCCACTTTCGGATTACGGCCCCAATAGTGCTTACTGGCACCTTCAGTAGGTTTAGAAATTTTTCTGTAACCAATGCCCCCAGTATGTTTTCCAACAATAAGATTGTGAAGGTCTTGAGACAGCTCACAGGTTTTAACCATCATGAGATGTTACATGTGTGGCACCTTGGTAATGAGACACCTTTTTATAGGCCATCAGTTAAACCAGCTGATATTATTTTTCACTAAATGGCATGATTGCTTTCTAATTACTGATAATTAGAACCTGATTGATGACATGTTCAATACTCATTTAACCCAAAGCTCTAAATGCTGTTTAAAGCAGCTGAGGCAACATGACTGCCTCCATAATTATGTACAGAAACTAGAATAAAAAAGTCTGCAATCAGAAAACAACAGATACGAAATAAATAATCATATGGGTAAGCGATATTAATAAGTAAAAGAGATATACAGTTGAAATCAGAAGTTTACATACACTGTATAAAAAGACACATATGCATTTTTTTCTCACTATCTGACATGAAATCAGAATAAACTTTACCTGTTTTAGGTCAATTGGAAATATTTATATTTGCCAAATGCCAGAATAATGTGAGAGAATTTTTAAAGCATTTTTGTTGCTTTCTGCAAAGTCAAAAGTTTACATACATTAGGATTACTGTTCCTTTAAACAATTTGGGACAGCCCAAATTAATTAATTAGAGACACACCTGTGGATGCATTTTAATTCAATCCAGCAACACACTGCTTCTGTGTGTAACATCATGGGAAAGTCTAAAGAACTCAGCCAAGATATCAGCAAGAGAATTGTGGACTTGCATGTCTGGATTATCCTTGGGTGCAATTTCCCGGTACATGAAGGTGCCTCATTCATCTGTACAAACAATTATACGCAAGTATAAACAAGATGGGAATGTCCAGCCATCAAAGCGCTCAGGAAGGAGACGGGTTCAGTGTCTCAGATGAATGTGCTTTGGTCCAACATGTTCATATCAATCCAGGAACAAAAGCAAAAGACCTCGTGAAGATGCGGAAGCTGGTAAGATTGTGTCATTATCCACAGTGAAACAAGTACTGTATCAACATGATCTGAAAGGCCACTATGCCAGGAAGAAGCCATTACCCCAAAAGAAACATATAAAAGTCAGATTAATGTTTGCAAATGCACACAGGAACAAAGACCTACATTTTTGCAGACATGTCTTGTGGTCTGATAAAACTAAAATTAAACTGTTTGGCCATAATGATCATGGTTACGTTTGGAGAAAAAAAAGGGAAAAGCTTGGAAGCCTAAGAACACCATCACAACTGTGAAACACGGGGGTGGCAGCATGTTGTTGTGGGGTTGTTTTGCTGCAGGAGGGACTGATACACTTCACAAAATAGATGGCATCATGAGGAAAAAAGATTATGTGACAATACTAAAGCAACATCTCAAAACATCAGCCAGGAAGTTAAAGCTTTGGGCAAAAATGGGTCTTCAAAATCAATAATGACCCGAAGCATACTGCCAAACTGGTTACAAAGTGGCTTAAGTATAACCAAGTCAATGTTTTGGAGTAGCAATCACAAAGCCCTGATCTCAAACCTATTGAAAATGTATGGGCAAAGCTGAAAAGGCAGGTGCGAGCAAGGCGACCTACAAACATGGTTCAGTTATATCAGTTCTGTCAGGAGGAATGGGCCAAAATTCCTACCATCTGTTGTGAGAAGCTTGTGTTAGGATATCCAAAACGTTTGACACAAGTCATAAGTTTAAGGGCAATGCTACCAAATACTAATGACATGTATGTAAACTTTTGACTTTGCAGAAAGTAATAAAAATGCCTTAAAAAATTCTATCTCTCATTATTCTGGCATTTGGCAAATATAAATAATTTTGGTAATCTTAATTGACCTAAAACAGATAAAGTTTATTCTGATTTCATGTCAGCTAGTGAGAAAAACATGAAAATGTGTCTTTTTATATAGTGTATGTGAACTTCTGGTTTCAACTGTATAGGTGATATATCCCATTTAATTAACTCCTTACTGCTTGAAGGGGTGTTACCGTCTCACACAGTGATGGTGTATCAATCGAACAGGCCTCTAAAACTCTGCATTTATGATGGAGAGTAAGTCCACAACTCAGCTTTACTTGGAACGAACATAAAAAATGATAGAGAGTAGTGTACAAGCGCAATCAACTCTCCTTTCTGAACTGAGACTTTCAGGGGCCCACTCCCAAGATAGGAGTGCCACCTTTCACATATTGATGGCATAACATAGCAAAATGCTATTAATTTGTGAAATGGAAACATCCGTAAAATATCAGTTTATCTGTGGGACCTAATTCACCTTCTGTATGGTTAAAAATAAATGCTCCTGGCATTACTTGCTCATGTACATGGTCCATCTGACTGTTCGTTCTGTGCCATGTTCACAATAATCTTAGCTTTAAACTCTCCAACTAGTCACAAAGGTAAAAATGCTGGGCGAGGTGCCATAGTAGTATTCATTTACTCTTACATCAGTGATTTCCCTTGGACAAATGGTCACATTCAAGGACAATGCAGGTCAGTGAGTAGAATATGAGATGTGATAACTGATTTCCAGCAGGAAGAAGCTATTGGCATTTCACAAGTATTAGATACAAGGACATCTACAGAGCACTCCTTTGTAAACGCTCTCTGAGTAAAGATAGTGTTTGTTTCCTTTCATGAAACCAGAGCTCATCTAAGGGGGTGAATGGAGAATCACCTCATAATAATGTTTTGATCTATTGTTACTAGAGAGATGAAAGTAATAGCTGAAATTTTATTTTATTCCATTCACCAGTCAGCCATAACTTTAAAACCACCTGCTTAAAGGGCTTTTGCCACGATGCAATGTTGTCGTGGGATCCTCCAAAATGGGTATTTAATCACTTTTCTAAATATATGTGATTACAAAAAGTGAAGCCTCTGAGAGCTACAGCATTGCTCAGTCCCCCTTAGTTTCCTGAAAGTTTACATTAGACTCGACCAGGACACTGACAGGAGCTGATCTGGCCGTGGTTGCGTGTTTGCACTTCTTATCTTATGACAGGGAACATGAAGGAGGTTGAAGTGGCTGGGGAAAAAGTGCAGTGTATGAGTCTGTCTGCTGTATAGAGAATCCACTGGTTGTAATGTTATTATTTGAGTAACCTTTAGAGACGCTCCCTGCTTCCTCTCTCTCTGCTCATCCCCTTCCCTCTCATCCAAGCAGTCGTTCATCACTCAGCATGCTTTGTTTATATTCTCTCCTGAGCAGATAAGAGATAAGGAACTCACTTTGTGGCAAAACCCCTTTAAACAGCTCTAACCTGTGGAGGCAGGGATTTCACAAGACGTCTCAAGGTGTCTGGTTTCTGGCACCAAGACATTAGCAGCAGGTCCATTAAGTCCTATAAGTTGCCAGGTGGAGACTCCATGGATCAGACTTGTTTTTCTGTCCCATCCCACGGATGCTTAATCAGAGTGAGATCTGGGGGATTAGGAGGCCAAATCCACACCTTGAACCTTTTTTCATGTTCCTCAGGATATTCCTGGACAATTTTTCAGCGTGGGGAGGTGGATTATCCTGCTTAAAGTGTACATAGCCTGCTGCAATGTTCAGGTAGTTGTTATATGTCAAAGAAACATCCATATGAATGCCAGAACCTTCCCAATAATTACATAGAACATCACTCTGCCAACCTGCCTTCCCTAAGAAAGCGTCATCCACATGCTGTAAGAGACAATTTCATTCATTGGACCAGGCCATTGCTCCATGCTCCAGATATCATACTCACAGTAAACAGAGGTCAAGCTGCCATGCACTGTGTGTTCTGAAACCTCTCTCCACAGCCAGCACTAAGCCGTGTTCAGACGGCTTATTCAAGCCGTAATTTCGAGCCGGATTGCGCTTGCAATTCCGGCTTAAATAAGGTGCGGGGCGGGGCGGGCGCGGCCCGCCGGCCCCATACACTTGCATTATCCACGGCAAGTATTGCGCCTGGATAATGTGCATGTCAGTTTCTCCCTGCCCGACGGCTTCGCCGAGCGGGGAGGAGCGACGGAATCCACTGTTCTCTATGAGAGCTGTGGATTACCGTAATTACTGCGATGGATTGGAGCCGTACTGCAGCGCAAATCCGGCACGCAGTATGGCGCCAATCCGCGGCAAAATAAGCCGTGTGAACGGCCCCTAAGGGTGACATGTCCCAGTAGGGCTGCACCATTTTTTGGTGTATTTTGCACCAAAAAACTGTTGAGGCCGTATAAACGAACTGTCGTACATCAAATCTAGGCACATTAGACACTTTTGAATGCGCCTAAAGTAGGTGCATCAAATATGCTAGCAATGATATGCTATGCGCCTTTTTTTTGGTATACACCTAAATTAGGCGCATTAAATATGCTACACAAGGTAGACCACACGCCAGATTTTTGACAGGTTTATTTATTCAGGCGCATTATACACTCATTTAATGCACTTTAAAACTGGCGTGGAAGCGCCTCTTTTCTGACATGTCACCCTAAGACTTTCTTTGTTGCCCATAGCAACCAATCAGAGCTCCCCTTTCATTTCATATAGTGCTCTGAAAAAAATAAAAGGGGAGCTCTAATTGGTTGCTATGGGCAACAAAGAAAGCCTTAGACCTAGACAGTTTTCATACATGTCCCCTCCCCTAAATGTTTCAGCAATTTGTGCAAGAACAGCTCTTCTGTGCATTCTCTTCTGTATTGGAAAGCTCTTCTTTGCAGTCTCTTCTGTATTGGACAGCTCTCTGTTCAGTCTCTTCTGTATTGGACAGCTCCTCTTTTCAGTCTCTTCTGTATTGGACAGCTCTTCTGTGCAGTCTCTTCTGTATTGGACAGCTCTTCTGTCCAGTCTCTTCTGTATTGGACAGCTCTTCTGTGCAGTCTCTTCTGTATTGGACAGCTCCTCTGTTCAGTCTCTTCTGTATTGGACAGCTCTTCTGTGCAGTCTCTTCTGTATTGGACAGCTCTTCTGTGCAGTCTCTTCTGTATTGGACAGCTCTTCTGTCCAGTCTCTTCTGTATTGGACAGCTCCTCTGTTCAGTCTCTTCTGTATTGGACAGCTCCTCTTTTCAGTCTCTTCTGTATTGGACAGCTCTTCTGTGCAGTCTCTTCTGTATTGGACAGCTCTTCTGTGCAGTCTCTTCTGTATTGGACAGCTCCTACTGTTCAGTCATCTTCTGTATTGGACAGCTCCTCTGTTCAGTTCTCTTCTGTATTGGACAGCTCTTTGTCCAGTCTCTTCTGTATTGGACAGCTCCTCTGTTCAGTCTTTCTGTATTGGACAGCTCTCTTTTCAGTCTCTTCTGTATTGGACAGCTCTTCTGTTTCAGTCTCTTCTGTATTGGACAGCTTTCTGTGCAGTCTCTTCTGTGTTGGACAGCTCTTCTGTGCAGTCTCTCTGTAATTGGACAGCTCTTCTGTGCAGTCTCTTCTGTATTGGACAGCTCTTCTGTGCAGTCTCTGCTGTATTGGACTGCTCTTCTGTCCAGTCTCTTCTGTTGTGGACAGCTCCTCTGTTCAGTCTCTTCTGTATTGGACAGCTCCTCTTTTCAGTCTCTTCTGTATTGGACAGCTCTTCTGTTCAGTCTCTTCTGTATTGGACAGCTCTTCTGTGCAGTCTCTTCTGTATTGGACAGCTCTTCTGTTCAGTCTCTTCTGTATTGGACAGCTGTTCTGTGCAGTCTCTTCTGTATTGGACAGCTCTTCTGTGCAGTCTCTTCTGTATTGGACTAGACATGTTAGCCTCCGCTCTTGAATGAGCCTTGTATGCCAATGACTAGTTGTCTCTTCTTGGACCATTTTTGGTAGGTACTGACCACTGCATTCATGGAGCACTACACAAGACCTGTTGTTTTTGGAGATTCTCTAACCTAGTGGAATCGCTGTCACAATTTTCCTCTGGATTAAGTCACTCACATCTCTCCCATTTTCCCTAAACAATTGAGTGACCCTTTATGTATTCCACCCTTAACAGAGGCCAATGTAATAAGATAATAATTTTACCCGACTGTGGGTTTTATTATTATGTCTGATTGCGGTGTGTGATATGTATATGGGTGTGTGTATTTGTATGCTCACACAGTCTTATTTTATAGAACAGATTGCACTGATTTGAGTGCTTGGATGTTTTTCATGCTTCCAGCACATTATCTTCTAAAACTGACTGTTCAATTGATGCCTTCTATATCCCAACCATTGACAGGAGCTATTGCCATAACATAATCAATATTATTCACTTCACCTGTCAGTGGTTTAACCGGTACGTCCTGATGGTGAATCATTTTCCACAATCAGATGATATAGAGACTTCTAAGGTCCCCCCTACCAGCACTTTCAGGAAATTGCATGGGTTCAAGAGCAGAGACCACACGATCAGCCATTAAGTTAGATGTATATTACAGCTGAAGCGAACAAAGGGAAAGACAGGGAGGAGGTTCCTTCTGTCTCCGTTGCGGGTGCCGATGGCTTCAATAGCTATCAGGAAGCCTTTGTTATATGTCACCACCCTAACAGTCACAATGTATAGAAGAAGAGGCATGTACCGACATTCATTGTAGCAGCGATAGATAGATATCGCTGAGTCAAGTCCCTTATGAGGACAAGTAAAAAAAATATATAAAAGTGAAAAGAAAGAACACACGCACACACAATAATTAAGTAAAACACGCACACCGCCCCTTTTCCCATTTACAAATACCAATCACCCCCAAAAACGATCAATAATAAAAAAAAAGTACACATATTTGGTATCACCATGTGCGAAATGACCTAGCCTACAAATCGGTCACATTATTGATGATGATTTACGCCGGTAAAAAAATCCCTTAAGTAAGGGTCACACAATGTAATTTTATGCTTATCTTGAGGCGAATTTTGCACTGAAATACACCCCAAAATAAGTTCCAAACAATGTTCTATGCATCGCTCATTGATTCCAATGTAAAATATGTGCTTATTTGCAACATGTATTTAGGGATTTCATCCGTGTAAATTTAAGTACCTTCCCAATTCTTAGGCGTTTACACAAGTGAAATCCCCATAGAAACAATGGTGGAGCATATTTTCAGCCTATTAACTTCTCAAACTCCGCTCCACACTTTTCAAAAAATACACTTCAAAGTACATCTCTAACCCGGTGATATTGCTATCAGAAAAAAACAATGCATAAATATTGTTTTACACAATGAAAACCTTTTTTAACTGCTACAACATAAAAAAAATATTAAATTGGGTATCACTGTAATCGCATAGACCCACAAACTAACTTGTCATGTGTACTGCAATCAAAATAAAAAATCAAAATAAAAAAACACTACCAGGATTGCTGTATTCTCTTCATCCTGCCTCCAAAAAAAATGGACTTAAAGGCGATAAAAAAAAGTTATGTTCCCCTCAAAATTGGTACCAATGAAAACGTCAACTCATCCTGCAAAAATCAAGCTCCTACACAGCTTCTTACACAGAAAAATAAAAAAGGTATGGCTCTCAGACTATGGCAAAGAAAGATCGTGTTTTCTTTTTAAATAAAAGTGTTTTTATTGTGTAAAAGCAGAAAAACATAAAAAAATATAAATTGGGTATCGCTGTAATCGTATCAACCTGCTGAGTAAAATGAACAAGTTATTTATGCCGCACAGTGACTGCTGTAAAAAATTTAAATAGAAACACTACCAGAATTGCTGCATTTTGTTCATCATGCCTCCAAAAATCCTTGATAAAAAGCGATCAAAGTGTCATATGTTTTCACTGGTACGAGTGAAAACATCTACTCATCCCACAAAGAACAAGCCCTTAATCAGCTCCATATACATAAATAAAAAAGTTATGTCTGTCAGACTGTGTCGACATAAAAGCGCAATTTTTTTACAAATGTATTTTATTGTGTAAAAATAGTAAAACATAAAAAAGCATAAAATTTATATTTTTGTAATTGTACCGACCCACAAAGTTGTCATGTCAATTATCCCGCACAGCGAATGCTGTAAAAATGAAAGCCAAAATAAAATGGCCTATTTGCTGTTTTTTTCTAATTTTTATGGCCCAATGCTAAAAAAAACTGTGAAACACCTGTGTGCCCAAAATGCATAATACCCCCCTAGATGAGATCCTTGACAGATGTTGAATCCAAAATGGGTCAATTTCTGGAAGGTTTCACCTGTTCTGGTACTTTGGTGTTGGGGTGTTGTTCATACCCGGTTTCCCCGAAAATAAGACACCCCACGAAAATAAGACATGGTGCATTTTCTTTTTATGTAATTCAGAGTTTGGCTGCTAATGCAGATGCTTGTGATGAAATCACTACAGTATATTAATACATGCTGATATTTTGTTCAACAAGAAATGTGAATTGTTCATAGAAAAATAAGACATCCCCAAAAAATAAGTCTTAGCTCGTCTTTAGGAGCAAAAATTAATATAAGACACTGTCTTATTTTCGGGGAAACAGGGTAGGTAGCTAGTTTAAAAAATGTGTACCATGATACTTCCCCCAGTGGCACTTTGCTAACTGCCCCTACTCCAAGACTAGAGGGGTGGCTATCGCCATCCATAAATCCCTGGCTCACCGGGTCATAGACTGCATCTCTGATGCAGAGGCCAGATATCTCATTTTAATCCTTAATATTAATGGGCATGATTTCACGATTGTCAACGTATATGCTCCAAATCATGGGCAGGTTGCTTTCCTACTGAAGGTCCTAGACGAGTTACACCCCCGGGGGGCTGGGGGCACAGTCATTTTTTTGTGGGGACTTTAACCTTACCCTCGACCCAACTCTTGATAATTCATCTGGGCGGTCCTCCATAGCATACTCAGCTATCAAAAAAGTTAAGAAAGCCCTTCTCCAATTTCAGCTGGTGGACGGATGGCGGCTTCAGCATCCGTCCGATAGGGACTATAGTTTTTTCTCACAGCCCCATAATACTTATAGCAGGATCGATTATATTCTCCTTCAGCATAGGGCCCTCCCATGGCTGCAGTCTTCCTCAATAGGCAATGTGTTATGGTCGGACCATGCACCGATCTTTGTCTCTTTACATGTCCCTTTCTTCTCCACTCAAGCTAGACCTTGGAGACTTAATGAGTCCCTGCTGCTGGACTCTGCTTGTTTGGCGGAGCTCAAGTTGACAGTTGAGCATTTTAGGTCGGACCATACTGTTGATCCCACCTCACCTCTTCTCAAATGGGAGGCACTGAAATGTGTCCTTCGTGGCATTTTGATCAAGCATGGCAGTCGCCTTAAAAAGCCCGTTCGACCCCCCGATCGCTGCGGCGCTGCATAAGGTAACCTCGCTTGAGCTCTTGCACAAGCAAGCCCTCTCTGCAAAAGTGCTGCAGGATTTGCTGTTGGCTCGGTTGGAGGTCCGTTTATTATTTGAGGCCTCCTGGGGCAGACTCTTGCAGCAGGGTCGTAGTAGGTTCTACGACTATGGTAATCAGAGCGGTCGACTCCTGGCGAGAGCCATAGGGAATAGGAACACGATCCCTGGTTACCAGTATTAAAAATAGCGCAGGAAATTTATTGTACCCCCACTCCAGAGATCGGGGTGAATTCGTCATTCTTCTCTAAGCTGTAAAACCCTTTCCCAGATGGCAGATCCCAGTCTCTCTCCTCAGGTCGGGGGCCCCCCTCCCCATTTCCAGCTCTAACGGTTGAGGTCACCCAGAGGCTGGAGGAGTCTTTCTCGAAGGAGGAGTTGGAGTCGGCCGTTGGGGATCTCCCTAGCGGGAAAAGCCCGGGGCCTGATGGCTTCACTGGTAAATTCTTTCAGATTATGCTCCCCGCTCTCTCCCCGGGTCTTCTGGAGGCCTTTAACACTGTTTCAGCGTCTTCGCCCTTCCCAGGAGAGGCCTCCGCGGCCCATATCGTAGTTTTACCAAAACCAGGTAAGGACCCACAGATTTGCAGCAGCTATAGACCGATATCCCTACTCAACGTGGACCTTAAAATCTATGCCAAGCTCTTAGCGAATCGCCTTAACCCCTTTTGCCCCCCCTGACCCACCCGACCAGGTGGGGATTTACCCGGGTCGAGAGGCCAGGGACAATACCCCCCTGAAAACATTGGACATCATTCAATATGCAAAACTCCCACGGGTGCCACTGATGATCCTGTCCCTTGACGCTGAAAAAGCGTTTGACAGGATCTTTTGGGGATTCACTGACCGATACCCTCAAACATTTTGGGACTCGGCCCTATTTTTACACTAAAATACTGGCACTTTATAAAAAACCCTTCCGCAAAAATTAAGATCAACGGTGTTCTATCAGACCCTCTTGAAATACGGAATGGCACCAGGCAGGGTTGCCCCTTATCGCCCTTACTATACATTCTGATCATGGAGCACCTACTGGCTGCAGTGCGATCCAACCCGGACATCAAGGGTATAACGATTGGAGGGCATGAGTTTAAATGTTCGGCTTTTGCAGATGACTTGTTGATCTATCTGACGGATCCTTTTATATCCCTCCCCTCTTTGATGTCCGAGCTGGATAAATTTAGCCTATGGTCTAACTACAAAATTAATTATTCAAAATCTGAAGCCCTGAACATTTCCTTGATGGGGCCCAAACTGCCCAGACCATTAAGTCTAACTTCTCCTTCCCCTGGCCTGGGGGGGGATCTCAATTGGGGACAAAAAATTCCCAGGGACTTAGCTCAACTTTACGAGTGTAATTTTCTCCCGTTGCTAGCCAATGTTTCACGGCTACTAGGGGGCTGGGGGCAGGGTGACTTCTCGTGGTTTGGTAGAGCAAACATTATTAAAATGTCCATCCTCCCGAAATTGCTATATCTGCTTCAGACAGTGCCGATCTCCCTGCCCTCCTCCTTCTGGGTGAGACTCCATCGAAGTTTCTCTGAGTTTCTTTGGCGAGGCCGCCGCCCTAGACTCAGAAGGGATATAAGGTCCAGGCCGAAGACGGAGGGGGGAATGGGCTTACCCGATTGCAAGGTGTACTACCTAGCCACAGCGTACGCCAGGTTTTTGGATTTGATCACAGCCCCAGGATAAAACTCTGGGTATATATCGCACAGACAGTCTCTCCCCCGGCTATACTCTCTCTTCCCCTGGGCCCAGAACCTTTCAACTCGAGACCCTAGATTCTGTCCTTCAGCAGGCAGCCCATACGTTATCCATTATTTCTGAGGTGTAGGGTCCCGGTACCTCTATTAGATTTAATGGGTCCCCTTCCCTATTTCGGACAAACCCTTTATTTCCCCCGGGCACTTCGGGGAGGTCTTTCCTGGGGAGTTCTAAGTCTCCCCGCTCCTCGCAGCACAGGTACAGGTCAGGGGGCCCTAAAACCCCTCTGATCTGACTCAGGGACCTTCCCCTTCTCCGCGATACCACTTGGAATATTTGCAGCTTCGGCACTTCTTCGCCTCTGTTATCGCGAAGGGGGTCTCTTGTCGAGCACTTTCACCGTTTGAGAGACTCTGTGTCGCACCGTCGCTTCCCAGGCACTTAATCTCCTTGATTACCAGTGGCTGATCTCCTCCTCTTGTCAAGATCTCCCTCACTACTGTAAAGCATGGAGAAAAAAGCTTTGGAGGATTTTACTGTTGAACAATGGAGAAAGTGCTTTTATCTCATCACAAAACAGTGATAGCTGCAAGCGCAGGAAACAAGCTTTAAGATACTCTCCAGGTGGTATAGAGTGCCGACTCTGCTTCATAAGTGGTATCCCACTGTCCCTGATACCTGTTGGAGGTGCAATCAGGAGGAGGGGTCTATGTCCCATATCTGGTGGTTGTCAGGCCTTACGGCCCTTTTGGAAAAGGGTCCTTCAGGCTATCTCGGATTGTTGCGAGGTCTCCATCCCGGGCCGCCCAGAAAACGGTTCTTTTATTTTTTGGCCCCTTTTTTCGCAATCCTCCTATAAAAATCTTTGATAAGAATCTCCTACAGGGGGCAAAGACGGGAATCCCCCGTCGTGGCGTCAATCCTTCCCCCCCCCCCATCGCTGAATGGGTGGAGGAGGTATCCTCTACTTATTGTATGGAGGAGATGATCGCCCACTCCCCCGAGGAGGCGATTAAAGTTCTGCACACTTGGAGGCCGTGGACCCAGAATCAGTCCTCAAGGGAATTTCTGGCCCTCTTGGGGTATGGAGTCCTTCCTTGATTCTTCGCTTTATCCTATATGAGGGTTTCCCGGAGTAGTTGATTGGGCCCTTGGCGATTTTTAAGCTTCCATTGGAGGGATCCTCCCGTTTCGTAGCTCTTCGTATGACGTTTGGTGTCTCTCCGGAGTTCGGTGGTGAGGATTTCCTCTTCCCTTCCTTCTTCTTCCTTTCCTTCTCCCCCCCCCCCTCCCCTGTTAAACTTATTGGAGTATCAGGACCTTATAGGTCACTCAATGTTCAGACTCATTGTCCACTGGTGGGTGGGGAGTCTGGTTGGCTTCGCCGACGGGTTGTGGGTGTGTATTATGCTCTGTATGTTGACCTGTCATTTTTGGTCGCAGTATTGTAGGCCTACATGACGAATTGATTATTTACTCAATGGACTCTCACACTTCTATAGTAGCGCCTTTGTTCATTTTTTGCGTGCATGTTTTTATATGTTTATGGATAAAATTGTTCCAATAAAAATCTATTATAAGAAAAAAAAATGTGTACCATGTTATAGCTTTATTTTAAGTCACATGCCTCTGTATGGGGCATATAGCCCAAAACTGAAGTCAGCAGGACACCTTTTTGGCCTCCTTCTGGAAATCAGGGTCTATGGGTACATTTACTGCATCTGACAGTCCATTTCTCGGCATATGTAGTAAACAGACAATGCTAATGCTGTGTAAAAATTTAAAAATGTTTTGTACCCATTGAAGTCAATTGGAAACATCAGCTACAAACATTCATCCTTTCCCCAATAGACTTGACTTTGTAATCCGCACTGCAGGTCGATTTTAATGCTGCAAATTTTTGCAACTGGGATGAAATTTGGGAAATCTCATCCACTTCCCTGCTACTAGTTTCCATTACCTGCACAAATTCACTGGTAAAATCAGTAGCATTTCTGACCCATATGAGCTTACTTCTAAAAGCGGATGATGTGACTGAAGCTTTCTAGAGAGCTGACTAAAGATAGGTTTTTGTATCTCGGCTTGCATTCTAAGTCTGTCAGCTTGATTCTTCTCACACACAGCAGCAGCCCTCAGTGCTAACATGCCGAGCATGAACAAGTACTGTGCCATTGGATTAATAGTCTGGCTGTTTCTACGAGCAATGCTGTGTGTGCCAAAGGTCGCCAACCCATGAATCAAAGGATAAAAGCCAGCTACATTCAGCTCTGGCACAGGCTTTTTCGTCCCAGTCATGGGAGAAGTACTATTTTTGTAGAATGCAAATTTCAGCTCTACATTCAGAGGATGTTTTGTATTAGGCAGATTGTAACTAGGATTCGGAGGCTCCCAGAGCAAAGTGAAGAACAGATTTTTTGTTTTAATAGCTGGATGAATAGCTGGATGGCATACCAGATCTTCTGATGTGTTCGGCTACATCTATACAGCAATGTTAAAATGCCGTTCAAAATCCGACATTTCAACATCGCTGTGCCATGCTGCACCACTTTTTTGCACAAAAAAACGCAGTCAGTTTTCAGGTTTCCCGCATTCCCCAGTACATTGGGGCTACAGGAATCCGACGGGAAACCGGCGGAATATAGAACATGTTTTATATTCCGCCGGCGGTTTAGGAAACCACAGTTAAGTAACTGTTTTATCTGATACTGCTTGTGTTGATCAGTGTTTCCTTTGAATGTTTTGGATTTTCATGTATACCGACAGGTATTACATCTATTTCCACCGCATGGGTAAAAAAAACCCATTTCAGATAACCACGTTTTTTGGTTTTGTTCATTAATGTAATCACTGGTTGATATTAGATTTCCTATGGTTTTATTCCTTTTAGGAACGCATTTTATTCCTTGGTCAATAATTTTTGACAGGATAGGATCCTGGCGCAGGATATTAACATTTTTATAAAAATAACTTGTCTAATTTTGTTAAAATCCAAATTATATGCGGTGTAAAAAACTGCACCCTTATGTGTATAATTTTTATGGTCTGTTTTGCGTTTATTTTGTAGAAGCTGGTTTTGTGTTTAATTTGCCACTTTTTTTTGTGCAGTTTTTTCAGTTTTCAGATTTCACACATTCCCCAGTATATTAGGGCTACAGGAATCCGATGGGAATCCGGTGGCATATAGAACATGTTTTATATTCCGCCAGCGGTTTAGGAAACCATCAATAAAAAATCCATGCGGTGTAGACTACAGCACAGATTTTCTATTGAGGTCTACACAGCAATGGGTACAGTTAGATTTTCGATAGATTCTAAATACTGAATCCACTATAAATCTGATCATAAACCTGTGCTGTGTAGACATAGCTTTAGGTAGCAGAAAGTCACCCCACTTATTTTCCTCCATAATAAAGAACATTCTGCAACTAAAGGGTCCATTTCAGGTTTTCAGGTCATATAACAGTTGCTTTGAATACTGTGGCTCTAATTACTAGGATATTATACCATTTGCTTTCGAAATGGTAAATGATGATATAGCCCATAGAAAGCCCTGATCTTAACATCACAAAGAAGACACAGAAGGATCTGAGCAAGCCTGTCCCCACAGAAGATGATTGCTTAGTTCTCCCATCGGAGTTCCTTAAAAAATGGTGTGCAAGTGTATCTTAAAGATTTGATGGTATTTTTAACGCAAAGGATGGTCACTCCAAATTTTGATTTCCCCTTTAAATATTCTCTTTGCATTTTCTTAATTGAGAAAAAATACTATTAGTGCCCATTTAGGCCGTGTTCACACGGCTTATTCCCGACGGATTTGTGAGCCACATTGAGCTCACAAATCCGCCGTGAATAAGGGGCGGGACGGGGGCAGGGCCGGAGCGCGGCGTGGGCGCCGCTCCCGGACCCATAGACAATGCATTGTTTACGGCGCGTACGCGCCGTAAATAATGTGCATGTCAGTTTCTCCCCGCCCGGCGGATTCGCCGAGCTGGCAGGAGCGACGGAATCCACTGTTCTCTATGAGAGCAGTGGATTACCGTAATGACAGGGACGGATTGGCGCCGTACTGCAGCGCAAATCCGGCGCGGAGTACGGCGCCAATCCGTGCCCAAATAAGCCGTGTGAATGAGGTCTTACACGACACAGGACAAATACCGGTTGGTTTATCCGACCGATATTTGTCCGGTTTTTGTACTGTGCACACACAGCGATGAGCGGAGAAAACCCCTCCCCCTTCACATTCACTTGTTCATATTCTGTCCGAAAACTGGACGGAAGAAGGAACAAGTAGAATGTTTTTCAGGTGGCCGGCGGTCTGAAAAACCGTGCAGTAGGGACTGCAGCACGGATTTTCCATAGAGCCCCATGTAAAAGTTTGCAGCGGGTTTTTCAGACGGTTTGCAAAACCACAAACCAGTGCCGTGGGGACAAGCTTGGCCTTATCACTCCTATTTTTTTAAACATTCTTACTTTGTAGCATTTTTTCCACGGCTGCCTAAAACTTCTGCACTCTACTAATATGTATAAGGTTATGTCTACACTGTATCGGACAAACAATGCCCAAAAGTAGACCTTTTTTTTCCGATGCATGACTTTTATGCATGGTTTTTGTCACATTTTGTGCAAAACCATGGTCGGTTTTAGTTTTTTTTGCCATCGCTCATACAATTGAATTGTATGGGAAGACAACAAAAAAACTCAGTGCCGAAATATTATACAACATGTTTTATAATACGCGGACACCAGAAGACGAGCAGGGAAAAAATGAGTTTTGTAGACTACAGGTCGTTTTTCTATTATTGTCTACAGCCTGCCTGAGCGATCGAATTTACGGCACTTTTAGAATACTAAAACAGAAAAAAATATGATTACTCTGCTTTGCTATGTCATGGAGACGTAGCCTAAGCCAGCACTGTATAGTATGTCTAGGGAATCTATAGAATATCCAAAATTGGACATCAAAGTCTAAAACGTTGATTATGTCACATATTTCTTTTTTTGCAATGCAAAAGCATATAATACAACTGCCAGTGACAGTGCTGGAGCAAGATGTAGTGTCCGTCCAAGAATCAAGGAATGTTAACATGCAGCAACAATGCTACGAAGAACTTTCTAAAGTGTGAGCCAATGCTGCTAAATCGGTGTTGTCTTGCCAAAAGCTAGTAAGTGATGGCGTCTGAGCTAAGATGACTACTAAAAAGGAACTACCGGCTGACAAATTGCTATAAAACTTTTGCACAGCACTGTACATACAACAAGGGGGATTTATCAAAACTCGTATAAAGGAAAAGAGAGGCTGCCCACGTCCACCAATCAAATTCCACCTTTCATTTTAAAGCAGCCCTTTGGTAAATGAAAGCCACCACCTGATTGACTGCCATAGCTGACCACTATACTTTTAGTTTGCTCTAGTTGTGATACATTTCTCCCAGTGTTTGAAAACACTTTACAACCTTTATCTGGAATCAGTGTGGGAAAAAGATGAATGTTCTCCTTTAATTCAAGGAGTCCCTCTAGTGGTCTTAGGTAGTAATGGCTCTTGAGGGTTTACAGGATGCTCACAGTTATCAGTTTAATCTGCTGAAATGATGCCACCAAGAGCTACAGAACTACTAGTCAGAGGGAGCAGTGAGACAAGCTGGAGCCTCGTCCTTGGAAGTAGCTGCCAGGATCAGCCTGCTTGCAGAGAATGAACATGGCTCAATTTCAACAAACAGTGCTAAAATGTGTGGATTTAATGCGTTCCCACCGTGTTATTTTATTTACTATTGTTTTTTATAAATAAGTGTGAAACTTAACTAAAATTGTAGACACTTTAGAAACATAAAAGACTGATGGCAGAAAAAGACAGTGTGGTTCATGTAGTCTGTTCTCATATTATTATTATTATTTTTTTTTCCTAGGATAGATACAGTCATGAGCAGAAGAATGTACACACTCTTCATTTTATTTAAGAAAAAAAACATATTTTATTGCATTTTTCAATAAACAACAACATGACTCCAACATGTTAAAGGTCAAGAAATAGTTAGACATTGAAATATCATGTACAGAGTTTCAAACAAAACATAGACAGTCCAAACAAATAAAACCTACAATTTGCGTGTGCGTCCTCTCCTTCTCATATTCCCATAGCAATGAAAATGTATTGATGTGATAAGCAAGAAATAAGGATAATGCCCTCCAGTAATAAAAGTGTTATACCTTATCTAGCGTGCTATCCCCCGAATGCCAAGGAAATCTCACATCTGGAGCCTCCCCAGTGAACCGCTGATCCCCTCTCTGCAGTACCAGGTTGTAAATTTGAATGTTTGCATCAGTATTCTAATTTCTCTGTCAGAATAGTGGGACTCCATAAATTTTTTTAAATACATTTTTCATTTCTGGAGTACATATAAAGGACTTACTTTTTGCAGCAAGTATATGTCAGCATTTTATTTTTGTTTCTGCTCACACTTTACACTGAATATCCTGTTGCAATAATTCCTTCTAATTACTAGGATTATAAAATTATAAGTTCTCCAGCATTTGAAAAAAATGGTGGTACCCATCTCCTTTTTTTTTTTTTCCTCACTATGTTTTTATTAGGGCGTGTTCACACGGCACAGGACAAATACCGGCGGGTTTGCCGGCCGGTATTTGTCCTGTTTTGCGGCCGTCCCCACGGCCACGGGAGGTGGACGGCTTTTCTCTGCGATGAGCGGAGAACAGCCCTCCCCCCTCCCATTGAGCAGCACACGGTTTCCGGACGGAAGACAGTGCATGTTCAATGTTTTGCCACCGTACCGCCGGCGACAAAACCGCCGGGCGGAAAACCCGTGCACTGGGGGCTGCTGCACGGGTTTTCCATAGAGCACAATTGTGCTCATTTTCGGCCGGTTTTTCAGGCGGTCTGAAAAACCGCAAACCGGCTGAAAAACCGGCCGAAAACCTGTGCCGTGGGGACATGGCCTTAAAGTCGTCAAAATATAATCAAAAGTAACATATTAAACTGACAGCACAATTGTATCACATATCGTCTTCATACAACAAATGGTTGTATATAGTATTGGGCTACTTAAGAAAAGTGATAAAGTCCATTGCCTTCTATGATTTCAATAGAGTGGGCCAGAATTTTTAAAACAATTTCCAACTTCTCGACTTCTTGCCTTTTTCTTAAAAATATATTTATGAATGCTAACACAATAAAATGCTGTCATTTTCAGTTCAGCTGTCAAGTCCACACTGAACATAGAGTCTTAGCATGGATATATATTTTTTAACCATATCAACAAATCAAGTCCAAAACCTAAACATCAATTAAAAACCAAAATTTCTACCAGAAAAGCATACATAAACATAACTTATTAGAAGTGTTAGCCTTCCATTTGGACCCTACATTTTCCGCTCTTCCCTTGAATTTTAGCTATCTTCTGCATATATGCCCAGCGAGCTAGTAAGTATCTTTTCATAATACCATTTAGTGTGCCTAAAGGGGTTTACCAAAATTTGTATCTCTGCCTGTGACAAGAAGCTCTCTATGAACGGGTGCCACTTATCAAAAAACTTTTCTGTTTTGGAATCAATCTTTTGCTAATTCCGTATCTATTTTTTCCATATTCAGATATCTTTTTACTTGGGCCCAAACTGCCTGAGCATCTGGTGTCTCTGGTTGAAGCCAGACATTTAGTAGGCTTCGTTTAGCCGCAAGCAAAAGGATATGTAGTAAGTTTCGATACTTGGGTAAACTAGAAAAATCATGAAACAATAGAGAGTTTGGTTGAAAAGGCAGGTCTAAATCCCACTTTTCTTTGAGTGTTTCTGTAATTGATCTCCAGAAGTTTTGGGATTTGTCACAGAGCCACATACCATGCCACATATCCACTTTAGGTTGGTTACACTTGGGACACTGTTGCCTCCTTTGTGGGGAGGTGTTACTTGGGGGAATATTGAAGCCATATATTGCTCGATGTATAAAGCGAAATTGTGTCTCCCTCCATTTTTCATTTATAACTGCTTTACAAATTCCAGTCCACCTTGCTATTATGCCATTGGTACGCATGTCTTTCTGTCTCCAACCTATCAGCAATGAAGTGGAGTCGGTTTAATCCACATCTGTAATAGGCAGCGTTTTGCTGCAAGTCATGCTATGTGGACTATCCCTGGGTAACTTGGCGTGTTTTAAGTCCCCATAGAGATACCTCCCTCGTTCACATCAGGGGGCCTGAGGCAGTGAAAGATCAGGAGGTCATATTGCTTTTTTTTTTTTTAATAACACAATTTATTTAGTTTTAACAGCCTTATATAAGACAAAAGTTTAGAACAGCATGAAGTTAAAACCTTTCAACGAAAGTGATATTACATCAAAAGGAAGAGACAATTCTTACCAAGGGGAAAGACAAAAAATGCAGACTTCCTATAAAATCTATAATTGTAACCTCTACACAATTTTAACATCAGCTCTTAATGTTCAAAACCGAAAGTTAAGACTAACGTTCGTAATGAGAGCCTAGCCGGTGGGGGTAGAGCTCCACCAAGGTAACCTGTCATAGCATATAAATAAATAACAGAAACTAGATAATTAAATAATTAAATGAAATAAATTGAATGGTTAAATAAAGGGAAAGAGAGAAAAAAAAGAAAAAAGAGAAAAAAAAAAATCTAAATAGACTTATCAAACATTCGAGAAGTGAGTCTGGGCGACCCCGCACTGCTTAAAGAAGAAAGAAAAAGCTTGAACGCCCACCAGATGTATTGCTTCTTTAGCGTGACACCAAACTGAACCCTTATATACGCGATACTATCCCAGTATTCCTGTAAGAAGCTACACTCCCACAGACCATGCCACAAATTGGTCTTGTAAGATCCACACTTAGGGCAGTGCTGCAATCTGTTTGGGAATCTTGGGGATGCTGGTAGGTTAGAGGCATAGATAGCATTATGAATTATTTTAAGGAAGGTTTCTCGCCAGGTCTCACAGATGATGTACTTGCGTATAGCCCCCAAACCCTTCAGTATATATCCGAGATCTGGGTATCGCCCATGCGACGGTGCCAATATCGGAAAGCTTGAGAATTTGTGCGCCTCAAGCACCACCCTCTCTTGGTGGTGTAAAGTCCTGAGAGACGGCAGTTGTCCCTTTGGGTGGCGATAAAGGCGTCAAAGTCGTTCTAAATGGATTCCTTTGAAATGTCTTTTAGTCTGCTATTACAGAGGTAGAAAAGTTGGTAGACAGCCAGCATATGGGAGCCAGGTAAAGAGAACTTTTCCAACATCTCTGTGGGCTTGAGCCATCTTCGAGATTGCTCATGCATTAACCGGTCTACCGTCACTAGACCCCTTTCTTTCCACTTGCGGAATGTCGGGTTATTATGTCTCAAGGGGAACTCAGGATGGTCCCAAATGGGCATATCTTCAGATAGTGTAAAGGAAAGGCCCAATTTTTTCCGTATTTCCTTCCATACCAGTAACGCATCTCGGAAAAATGGGAAGGATTTGATCAGGGTGGGTTATTTGGGGTATTTAGTGTGAAAAAGAGCCTGTGAATGCCAAGGAAGCATTAGCTCTCTTTTCAGTTCCCAGTTGGAGAAACGACTAAGTCCCCAGTCCCAATCTATCATGTGTCTGGCTAAACAAGCCAGGTTGTATCCCCTGACATCCGGGAGATTCAGCCCCCTGCCCTCACGCTCTTCATTTCATGGTTTAATGTATACAGAATATCTAATCCTTAGAAGGTCTTACATTTAGGTAAATACAACCTCACATGAACACCACCACACATTAGATTCCACTGTGCCTTTTTCCTTGCAGCACCTCCAAACAAACCATACTTATTAAGTCTTCTTCTAACTGTACTGTCATGAACTTGAACAATTAACATGCTAACTGAAGTCTATAGAGTCCAGGATGTAGCTTGTGGCTTTTTTGCAGTGTTTGCAAAGGTTTGTATTGCAAGGTTTGACCTTGGGGTAAGTTTGCTGGGACATCCACTCTTGGGAAGATTATCAACTGTCTTGAATGTTTTCAACTTGTAAATAATCTTTCTCGCTGTAGAATGATGCACTTACATTTTTCTTTAAATGGCTTCATAACCCTTCCCAAATTGATGGGCAACAACAATTGCTTCTCCAAGAACATTGCTGATTTCTTTCCTCTTTGGCATTATGTTAAAGGGATTGTCTCACTACAGATATTTATGGCATATCGCTGGGATATGCCATCAATGTCTGATAGGTCCGGATCCCCACCTCTGGGATCCGCACCTATCTCCTAAACGAGTCTCAAAACCTCTCTGTTGTGAATGGAGAGGTGGTCGGGACTCTCCCATAGACATGAGTGAAAGTTCCGAGTTTATCCAAACGGCAATGCTCAGCTTAACTCGGAATTGCCAATCATGTCTAGGGGAGAGTCCAATCATCCTCTCTCCATTCTCTCTCCATTCAGAATGGAAAAGTTTCGGGTCTCGTGTAGGAGATTGGTACAGATTCCAGAGGTGAGCCACAGTGATCTTAGTGATATGCCATCAATGTCTGTAGTGAAGCAACCCCTTTAAAATGAATGCTTCTGACCAGCAAATTTATGGTTTTGTAGAGGTGGTCAGACTTGCTAATAATCAGTTAATCAAAGGCCTTTGATTTGCAGGATCTTGCTACCACTTACCCTTTTATAGGGAACCAGTCAGCTGTTTCATGCTGCCTGAACCATGAACAGCATAAAATAGTCACAGGTCTCCTTGTCATGGTAAAGTGTGTTTTACTCTGAAACACTATGGAGGGGTGCAGGAAGAAGTGCAAATGCCAGAGGAGATGAGTGCAATATTCCAGTTCTCCCCAATATTTGCATATAGGAAGAGACTTGTAAAGTAAATTGAGCTGAATTAGGCATAGAGAACCCAATCTTTGGACCCATTCTATATTGATAATGTATTTTTTGTAAGCAGAGTCTTCAGAACTGAACACAGTATTCCAAATATGGTCTCACTAAAGCCCTATACAGTGGGGTCAAAATCACCCTTTTTCTGGTGGTTATAGCTGTAGAGATGCACCCAAGCATTAGACACTAATACATGCCATCTAGTCTCACTGTTGAGTCATTTTGGAGCGGTTAGAATTTAGAGTCCCTAAATCCTTTTTTTCTGAAGTCCTGGCTGACACTGAACTGCTGATACGATACTCAGAGGACTTATTCACCCCACATGTATTATTTTAACCATTCCCTATCTAGCCCCAGGAAAATGGAAGAAAATTTTCCATTCAGGGCAAATAAACTCCCCCCTCTCCACATGATTTTTCAGTCTCCCTGTAATGGAGGAGGACATTGCTCTGATGCAGAAGCCAGTGCCTGGTGTTTTCCTGTAAGATGCAGCTTTGGACGCTGGAGGAGGAAATACTGGTGTGACGCTGCTGTACATCCTGAAGGATACACAGGAGACTCTGCATACAGCACTTAGCAGAGATAGGCATTGTTATGTTTTGTTACTAATCATTGTTGGATCTCTGCTGTTACTGTATCTCCAATATTACTGGTCCCATACAGCAAAAATGTACAGGAAATATAGAGAGGAACAAGGATGCTGGCGCTGCATGAGGAAGGGAGGTGTTTCAAAGCTGCCAGAGATGCTGAGGTTTACACAGAAAAAAAAGCTCTTTACTGGTGGTCACACTGAGGATCACATGATCCAATTGCCCAGAATTAATGTGTTCAAAACATATAAATGTCAGGCAGGGATCCAGTTTTACTCTCAGTCAGGGGGAGAAATCCAGTCGGATAATTCCATTCACTCCCAAGCTTATTGCCCTAAAAGGGATAAAACTCGGGGTAATTCATACTTTCCTCAATGTCACCAAATAGGGCGACCCCTTTTGTTATAAACACCTTAAGCGGCGGGCGGTGGAGGAACTAACAACTACGGCTTACATTGTGGATCAATGAAGTGGGAATGTACAACAGTTATGAAAGTTATATGTGTTCATTTCAGGATTGTCTCTGTACAGTCGCGCACTGTGACTTCTGTCGGTAGAGCGCACTATGTAGAGAGATTGTGCAGAGTGTTAATTTGTTTGTTAAAAAAAAATGGAAATGTCTTCAATGTCCTAGTGCTTGGTAACTTTTCATTTATTGTGATACAATGCTGACATACAGAAATACATTGAACGTTTTTTTTCCTTTCTGTATCATTAAACATTGAAGCTTTTAATAAAAACAAATAAAAAAAAAAATATAATTGCAGCTGTGCTGGGATAAAACAAGTTATCCTGAGGGAATATGGCTAGTGGTCTTGCATTACGTGCGCATAAAATTTGCTGGTGCGCTACTTTAAAGATCAAATATGCAGTAATAGGGATATTGCCTTTGATGCCAATATAATAGAATAGTGAAGAAATCAGGCGATACCTTTTAGAGGCTAACTGAGTATATTTGATAGTGAGCTTTCGAGAGGACTAGCTCTCTTCTTCAGACTGATGTTATACAACAAACTGAAAATACACCGACTTTTTATACACACAAGACATGGATCTTCAAAGGATCTTAGAATCCTTAAAAAAACAAAATAAATATAGGTTTCAGCAGTTATTTACAACCTGTCAAGAATTAAACAGTCTGGAAACTTGTGAGGCGTGACGGGAGTGATCAGTAATTATTTCTCTTACCTATATGCAATCAGGGGAGATTTGTTGCACTCACAGTTCACACATAGCTTGACATGAAGCTGGCATGAATATTTAACCCATTTTGCAGAGTTTTAAATTTTTGCATTAATTTATATTCCCATTCCTTCCTCTCACTCAGAGTCTTAAAATCTCCCATTAAGACCGTTACCTGCAAATCTTCCATGGAAGATGCCAATATAATGTGATAGATTTTTTTTTATTCAAAAACAGTTACGGTAATTAATTCTATGATTTACTAAAAATCTACTTATATATTCAAAATGAATTTTGTTTTACAGCTCATTCTTTCAACATGGGAAGGTGGTTATAACTTACAATGCCAGAACCTGGACAGTGCAGGTGAAGCAGATGTGCGGGTAAGACTCAGCATTTTGAATTTAAAACCTTAAAATGAATTCAGCTTTTAGTAGTTGTTAGGTCCAGACATAGTGGATTTTCCAACTGCATATTTCCACAAAAAATACACAACGACAGAGCAACAGAATCTACATGTAATATGGATTTTGATGTGGATTAGCCATGGATTTCACTCATATGCATTAAAAGGATGAAATCCATGGTGAAAATCCACAAGCGAAATTGATATGGATTTTAAAATCTGCATTGGAGGTCAGTTTTTGTCCCCCCAAAAAATCATAGGATGTGAATAAGATTTTATACATTGATTTTACCTGTACAAATCTGCAAGTAAAATCCCTAGCGAATCTGGCCTATGTAAATGTATGCCTTCCTAGTTTGTAGGGTAACAAAATGCTTGCACGCCTGTATGTATGGCACTACCATACTTTATATTGCACTACAAACTTACAATGAAATCACTGTTGCAGGCTTGAAATGAAGACTTCCATGGTATTTTGTAATTTTTTAAAAATGTGGGCAAAGCTTGGAATAAAGCATAAAAAATAATATACTAATATTAAAAAAATCGAAAGGATTGTATGACAAATTGCCTACAGTTATGGCTAGGCCTTATTTGTGTTCAGCTGGAATGCTGAGCTTTTACCCCTATCAAGAATAATAGGCTGGATGTTTGTCACCATTTTGCACCTGTGCAACTTCCTCCATAGGACATTATGATGTGGTCTCTGCTATGGGACTGGTATTTTAATTTGCCCTGTCCATGAAGGGCATTTTTATTAGTGCCAAATTATACCATCTTTTATCTGCACTGCAAAGTACATTGCACTTTACCATGAATTGCTACAAATTCAACTCTGTTTCAAATCACTGTGCTTAAAGAAGCCACACATCCACAAAACGCATTGCAAAATAATGGCAGTTTGCAAATATATGCTGTTATTCAGCATGCGTTAAGGCACACTTACTATATGGCACGTATCAAACCCAAAGCCGCAGGACAAATCTGGACCACCAGATCAATTTATGTGGCCCATGAGAACTTAGACACAGTGAGCAGGGATGGACAAGGTCCAGATGTAGAAGGACTGGCTCTCTACTTTCCCTAATGCTAGGTAGAGGCAGTGATGTCAGCACAGGAAGCAGGCACCATCTTGAATTTGGAGCTCTGTTAAGCAACTCAGACAGTGGCACAGGTCTGCCCAGACACTCTGATCACCTTTCAAAGCCCTCCAGTGGCTCTTTGAGGGCAACCATAATACTTATATGGCCCTAAGTGAAAATGAGTTTGAAAGCCCTGCTCTATGGTATGCAGTTGCATACGTCTGGCCTAGGCACTGAGCTTGAAAACGCCCCCAATTTAGGGGGAGTTCACACAATGTATTTGCAGCACACACTTTTGCGCGCTGTAAATGTGTTTGTTTGCATGGTTGAAATTAAGCACTTGCAAGAGCGTAATTTCAACGCACAATTGCCAAAGGCAGATTACTGCCTGGTATAGCTTAGTAATTAGTGACGCTTATGCGCCGCAAAAATATACAAAAATTCAATGAGTGCTGTACAGTCCCTGACAGAAGTTCTGTCGCTTATCCATGTTGTGGAAACCAAAGCTTATAACCTGACTTAAAATTCATCCATTGGTTTTAGAAATGACTCATATGAAAGCTGAAAACCCTCCAAATGAGGTTTTTTTAACAAAAATAAATGTGCTTCACTGCTGAAATATCGATCATGTAAGGAACACAGAAAGGTCAGATTTTGGAAAAACAAAAGTTTTGTCGTCTTGTCATATAATGCACCCAATCCCAGTTTACAGCCTCACCTGTGCTCACTAATTGATCGGCTAATTATTGAGTGTGTATAAAAAGAACTCCAGCACAACAGACCTTCACTTGAACTGCAACTTGACCTCTGACAACATGCCAAAAAATCCAACCTGCGACCAAAGCCTTGATTATCAAGAGGCTGAAGACCAGATCCACTGCAGAGGTGGCTGGCACCTTCAATGTGTCTCAGTGTCAAGTACAAAGAATTAAAAAAAGATTTGAAGAGACTGGAGATATTTTTGACAAGCCCAGGTCCGGCAGACCCCGCAAGGCAACTGCTCAGGAGGAACGTTTGTTGGTTTGAAAATCCAAAGCCAGCCCCTCTTCCACTTCAGCACAGCTCCAACAGGCCTGGTCACCTCAAGTCCCTGTGTCAACTAGAACAGTTTGCAGGATTCTGTCTCGAAATGGCCTCCATGGTCAAATCAGTGCCCAGAAGTCAGCACTTAACAAAAGGCCCACACCCTGCTAAACGGATGGACGCTGGAAAAGTGGCAGAAGGTGGATTTCTCAGATGAATCTTCAGTTGAATTACACCACAGCCGCTGGAAATACTGCAGGAGACTTACTGGAGCCCATATGGATCCAAGATACACCCAGAAAACAGTTAAGTTTGGTGGTGGAAAGATCATGGTCTGGGGTTACATTCAGTATGAGGGTGTGTGAAACATTTTCAAGGTGGAAGGTAATATCAATAGCCTAAAATATCAAGAAGTATTAGCTACCTCTTACATTCCCTATCATAAAAGGGGTCAAATTTTGCAGCAGGATGGTGCTCCATCTCATACATCCATCTCTACATCAAAGTTCCTCAAGGCAAATGAGATTAAGGTGCTCAAGGACGGGCCAGGCCAGTCACCAGACATGCACATCATTGAGCATGTTTGGGGTAGGATAAAAGAGGAAGCTTGGAAGACAAAACCAAAGAATCTTGACGAACTCTTTGAGGCATGTAAAACTGCATTCTTTGCTATTCCTGATGTCTTCATCAATACATTGTATGAATCATTGTCAAAACGCATGGATGCAGTCCTTCAAGCTCATGGAAGTCACACAAAATATTAAATATGGCTCTAATAGCACCACAACTTCATTCACCAATGTTATGAAACATATCTTTGTATTTAAAGTTAATTATTTGTTTGATTTTCACATTACTTTCTGTGGGCAACAAAACTTTTGTCTTGCCAAAATCTAACCTTTCTGTGTTCCTTAAATGATCAATATTTCAGCAGTGAAGAAAATTTATTTTCGTTAAAAAAACTCATTTGGGAGGGTTTCAGCTTTCATGAGTCATTTCTAAAACCAATGGATGAATTTTAAGTCAGGTTATAAGCTTTGGTTTCCACAACATGGATAAGCGACAAAACTTCTATCAGGGACTGTACTTGATCATGGTTTTAAGCACATTTTAGCATGTATTTCAGCACAAACTGCTTGCCAAAATACGTGCCAAAATATTCCGTGTGAACATACCCGACCACTTGTTTCTGACCAAACCATAGTTCTATATTAAAAATGTAAAAAAATTTGTAGCAGTTTTAATACTGCTTTTGCCATTTTAAATTATATAATATATATATATTTATTTTTATATATATATATATATATATTATATATATTTAATATATATATAATATATAATTATATAATGGAAAATAATAAAAGTAAAATAATGTAAAATATAAAAAGAATAATAGTAAGAAAAGTAAGTATCATTTGTATTGCTGCATATGTAAAATTTTCAGCAAATTAAAATACACCCGGCATGGTAAATGCTGAGAAAAACAATAGTACCAATGCAAACTACACTTAGGCCCACAAAATCACAATCTCTCATATAGTGTCCTCTCCAGTAAAATGAAAAAAATAATTGTTATTGGTTGCATATAATGGCAATGCAAAGCAATTTTTTTTTAGTTTTTTTTTTTAATTAATAAAACATACCAAAAACCCACATAAATTTGGTATAGCTGGAACCCTAGGACCTCTAATAAAGAAAAATTGTTGTACCACATGTTAATCCTTTTAAAACGAAACCCAAAAAAAATGGGCAAAAGCTTTTTTTTCCCTACTCTACCCACAAAAAATTCAGAAAATGAAAATCAGGAACCCAAAAAAAAAAGAACCAAAGTCCGGAAAAAAAGGGAGGCCTGGTAAAGCGTGTCGATGGAAAAAAAAACTAAAACAGTTGGGGGCTCTTTGAAGCAGGGATGAAACAAATAAAAAATGTTCCCAAAAAATGATTGCAGCAGTACCCCCGTCACAGAGATTTTTGTTTTTTTTGCAATTTTTTTTTCCCTTCCCGTTCTTCCGGGCCATGTCTTTCTTTTTTCCATCGCCATGCTGTAGAGTGCCGTTTTTTTGCGGGGACAAAGATATCCTTCTAAAGGGTAACATTTATGTTTACTACATAATGCACTGTTAAACAAAAAAAAAATTCTTTGTGTGGCAGAATGTGAAAAAAACCCCACAGATGTGCCACTTTTTTTTCTTTAAATGGGGGGATTGTTGTTCAGATTCCCTGGTGTTTTAAAAAAGAAATGTTTGCTTCACTCTGGAGGTCGGTACAATTCTGGCAATACCAAATGTTTGTTATCTTTGCTATGTTTTATTTTTATTTTTTCATTTGCTTTACAGTGCAATTTGATGAGATTTTGGTTTTTATGTCTACAGACCTGAGTGAGGGCTATATTTTGAGGACGGAAGTGTAGATTTATTTGAACCATTTTTGGGGGGGAATGAACTTTTTAAATTTAATTTTTTTTCCACTTTTTTAGAGCCCGGGGAAAACCAAAAAAAAAAATGGGGCTCCAAAAATTTTCCGTCATGACATTTGCGAAAAGTACTTAAATGTCACTAAGGGTGAAATGTTTTACCTTTTCCGGTTTATAAATCCTAAAGGAGTTTTGGCATGAGGTAAAATTCCCTGTGAGCCAACCGTCCATGAGAATGAGGAGGGCGGCACTTCTTGCCCCTCCCTGATTAAATCCCTTTCACATACCCCAAAAGGGCCCCATTTTATTGGTACCCCTGTCCAATCCCGTTAAAAACTTAATTTTAATCAGCCAACACTGGCGGCAATCAGTGATTTAGGCTGGGGACATGGTCAAGAAAAATCTCCTGCAGTTCAAACGAGCATCGTGGGGGGGAAAGAAAGGTGATTTGAGTCCCTTTTAAAAACGGGGCCCATGGTTGGGGTGCCAGAAGGGTGGTCTGAGTATTTCAGAAAATGTGATCTCCGGGGGATTTTCCGCACCCTCTCTTGGGTTTACAAGAAGGGTCCAAAAAAGAAAAAACATCAGTGGCGGCGTCCTGGGGGCGGAAAATCCCTTTTTGTCCCAGAGGTCAAAGGAGAAGGGGGCAGACTGGTTGAGCTGTAGAAAGGCAACGTGACTCAATAGCCACCGTTAAAACCCAAAAGGGGGGGCAAAAGAGATCTTGAACGCCAAATGGGAATTTTAGGCAGAGGGGTAAAGCAGCAGAAGACCACACGGGTCCATCCTTTCAGCAAAAGAAAAAAAAATGAGGTAAAATTTGCCCAAGCTCATCGAATTGGAAACGTAAAAGATTGGAAAAACGTTTGCCGGGGTCTGTTAGCCCGATTTCTGCTGGACTTCGGAGGGTTTGGGCAGAATTTGGCGTAAACAACATGAAGCATGGTCCTCCTCCCCTTGTATAAACGTTTCAGGCGGTGGTGGTGGTGTTATGGGGGGGGGAATTTTTTTCTTGGATTTTGGGGCCCCTTGGTACCAATTGGATCGTTGCAACCCTTGTGGAATCTATGCCCAAGAATTGAGGCAGTTCTGAAGGAAAAAAAGGGGGTCCAACCCGTTACTAGCAGGGGTAAAATAAAGTGGCCGGTGAGTGTAGACTGTACTTCATAGGCTTAGATACACAGGTTCAGCAGATTGCATCTAAGCCTATCATGTGTGATACTGTCTGCTGAACCTGTGTATCTAAGCCTATAAAGTACATTCCGTGAGCTAGTATATTTAATCATGTGTTACACCATCTGCTAGACAAATGTTTTAACCTTAATATATGTACTTTTACTGGACCTGGGTAAACTAACCCATCATGTGTTTTACTCAAGTTCAGCAGACTGTATCACATATGATAGGCTTAGATACAATTGTCTAGTGGTGTCACACATGAGATATACACCAGTTCATCCATGCAGCAGAGGTATATTGTTGCAACTGCATGACCCCTTGAATGAACCATATGTGGCCATGCTCATCATCAGCTACAACCCACCCCCACCTGTTGCCCCACAGGCTCCCCAAACCACAAATAAACCAAACCACCCCCACCTGTCACTCTAGAAAACCCTAACAATCCTCTCAGCCACCCTTCCTAAAATCCCACATCTGTCTACTCCCCCAACACCCCTAATCTCTACTCCCCCCTTCCTAACACTCCACATCTGTCTACTCGCCCACTTCCTAACACTCCACATTTTTCCCCCACTTCTAAAACCCCCCCCCCTTTCCCCCCAAACACCCCACATCTCTCCTCCCCCTAAAATAACACCCCCATCTTTATCCCCCTACCCAACACCCCCCATCCCCTCTATCCCCACTTTCTAACACTCCACATCTCTCTACTCCCCAACACCCCACATCTCTCTACTCCCCAACACTCCACATCTCTCTACTCCCCCTACCTAACACCCCACATCTCTCTACTCCCCCCCTTCCTAACACTCCACATCTCTCTACTCCGCCCTTCCTAACACTCCACATCTCTCTACTCCCCCCTTCCTAACACCCCACATCTCTCTACTCCCCCCCTTCCTAACACTCCACATCTCTCTACTCCCCCTTCCTAACACCCCACATCTCTCTGCTCTCCCCCTTCATAACACCCCACATCTCTCTACCCCCACCCCCCCCTTCCCAACACCCCACATCTCTCTACTCTCCCTTCCTAACACCCTGTATCTCTACTCTCCCCCTCAATTACTGGTCCTGAAGAGCGGATAGTCGAATATTCTTCTGCTCTTCAGTGTCGTTGCTACTGAGGCAAGAGGGAGGAGCATCACTGCTCATCTTTTTCTCTCTTCCCAGTAGCTCCTGCTCTTCAGTGGCATTTGCTGCTGAGGAGAGAGGGAGGAGCAACTCTCTCTCTGTTCCCAGTAGTGCACCAGGACTGTGCTACAAAAAACTGATAGCATCGGCATAGGTCCTATGCTGATGCTGTCATAATGAAGCAGCGATAGGGAAAGCCAGCATCTAACTCTTCCCATCTCCCCTCCTTTAGCCGCTGCCACCCAATGTGAGAGCAGATGCTGTCACAACTCCCCATGCCGCCAGGGGAGGGGAGAGGGATATTAGATAAAAAATTAATAAATAAATAAAAATACGCCTTGCTGCCGCCTCCCAGACAGGAAAAAGGAAGTGTATCAATTATTTATTGCATACACTTTTTTTTCTGTCTGGAAAAGGTTGGCTATTGGTTGCAGTTTCCTGCAATCACTGGCAGCATTCAGATCAGGCTGAGCCGGCCTTTCCTAACTTTGAAGCCCAACACTATTGACCTGTACCAGATAATAGATGGTACAGTTAGCATCTTGTCCCTAGTGGTCCTACATCAGCATCTTTTTCCTTTGGCAGTACAATAATGAATTTTTTATGAATACAAACTTGTGCACAGTGTTTTGAGGTACTGCCCATAGTAATCTATATTTCAGGCCTTGCGAAAATTAAAGTAATGATGCACTTTGTCCCTATAGTCGAACAAGGACAGTATGAGCAGGCCAAGATATATTTCAAATACTATCAAACATTTATTAGATATATACATATAATCCAGGTAGTTAGCTTTTTAACACAATGTGCTTGCGGCTTCTGTAATCCTGAATAGAAAGTTCAGGCATTGTTTGGTTGAAGCAAAGCTTCACACACAACAAACCTCATCCATATAGGTAGTGAAGACAAGCGTACTGACGTACGACAAGAGTACTATATTGATTGTCCCTAAAGTCTACATGTTCATTGTTTGTATGCAATATGTACTATATTGCTAAAAGTATGGAAGCCCCTGATCATCACACCTATATGAGCTAGATGAACATCCCATACCAAAACTAGGGTCATAAATATGGAGATGACCCCAGTCCTGAGAAGGCTGTCCACAAGATTTTTGGAGTGTGACCAAAAGAATTTGTGCCTATTCATTCAAAAGAGCTTTTTGTGAGGTCAAGTACTAATGTTGAATGAGTAGATCTGGGTCCCAATTGCCATGTCTTGTTTAGGGGCAAAGTCAAAATGGAACAGAAACTCCTTGGTATTCGAGGTGGTGATCTTAGGCTTGTATTCATCTGCTTGACCATTTCATGAAGTTCGTGATGCTAGTTCCAGTGCTGACGTCACTTTCACAGTTACTAGTGAGTGATACAACAGAGGATAGGTGATTACAATGTGCCATGCACTTCAGCATTCGGGAGCTCTGTGAGTTTGAGTGGTCCACCACTTTATGGACTGGACTATGCACTGCCCAAAAAAATAATGGGAACACTTAAACAACACAACATAACTCCAAGTCAATCACACGTCTGTGAAATCAACCTGTCCAGTTATGAATCAACACTGATTGTGAATGATTTTCTCCTGCTGATATGCAAATGGAACATACACCACTTAGAAATGAAAGGCAATTAGCAAGACAACCCCTTTAAAAGAGTGGTTCTGTAGGTAGTTACCACAGACCATTTCTCGGTTCTCATTCTTTTTGGCTGTTCTTTTGCATTTTGTCAGTGCTCTCACCTCTAAAGTTAGGATGAGACAGTGTCTACAACCCACAGAAGTTGCTCAGGTAGTTTAGCTCATCCAGGAAGACACATCAATGCAAGCTGTGCCAAGAAGGTTAGCTGTGTCTGTCAGCAGAATGTTCAGAGCATGGAACAGATACCAGAAGACAGACCAGTACACCAGGAGACATGGAGGGGGCAATAAGAGGGCAACAACCCAGCAGCAGGACCTCTATCTCCTCCTTTGCGCAAGGAGGAACAGGAGAAGCAGTGCCAGAGCCCTGAAAAATGACATACAGCAGGCCACTAATATCCATGTGTCTGATCAAACTGTCAGAAACGGAGTCCATGAGGGTGATATGAGGGCCCAACGTCCACAGAGAACATCAAGATTGGCATACTCGACATTGGCACTCTGTGCTCTTCACGGATGAGAGCAGGTTCACACTGAGTACAAGTGACAGACGAGTCCGGAGACGCCATGGAGAACGTTCTGCTGCCTGCAACATCCTTCAGCATGACCAGTCTGGCAGTGGGTCAGTAATGGTGTGGGGAAGCATTTCTTTGGAGGGCCGCACTGCCCTTCATGTGCTAGCCAGAGGTATCCTGACTGCCATTAGGTATCGGGATGAGATCCTCACCCATTGTGACACCATATGCAGGTGCAGTGGTCCCTGGGTTCCTTCTGATGCATGATAAAGCTTCAGCTCATGTGGCTGAAGTGTGTCAGCAATTCCTGAATGATGAATGCACTGATGCTACGGACTGGCCTGCCCGTTCCCCAGACCTGAATTCAATCCGGCACATCATGTCTCGTTCCATCCACCAACGCTACGTTGCACCACAGACTGTCCTGGAGTTGACTGATGCTTTAATACAGGTCTGGGATTAGATCCCTCAGGAGAACATCCGCCGCCTCATCAGGAGCATGCACAGGCGTTATAGTGAGGTAATACAGGTACATAAAGGCCACACACTACTGAACCTCATTTCCTTGTCTTGCGACACTTCCACTGAAGTTGGATCAGCCTGAAATTTGATTTTCCACTTTTATTTTGAGTAACATTCCAAATCCAGACCTCCATGGGATATTCATTTTGATTTTCTTTGGTCATTTTTATGTTTTATTGTTCTCAACGGATTCCTCTATGTAATGAATAAAGAATTGCAACTGGACTATTTCATTCATTGAGATCGAAGATGTATTTTAGTGTTCCCTTTATTTTTTAGAGCAGTGTAGTTTCTCCTAGAGGCAGTCAGTATATAATAATAGTACTTACAGTTGACACTCAAATTATGTACTTGGGGGGAGGTGGGATCCTATTCTTTAGGCCATGCAATGTATTTCTAAATTAATTTACTGTATCCTTACATTATTTCTTATTAACTTCATACAGGTGGCCAAAGTTTTGTGGTGGTACTATTTTTCCAAAGCAATTGAATTCATGGACACAATTTTCTTTGTTTTACGGAAAAAGAACAGCCAAATCACATTTCTCCATGTATATCACCATGCGACAATGTTCAATATATGGTGGTGTGTCATGAACTGGATTCCGTGTGGTCAGAGTAAGTTTCTGTTGGCGGCATAGTATTGGCTATAAGCAGTCGCAAGTACCCTGGGACCAAACAGTGACCTCTATATGTTGGCCGAGTTTATTCTCATTTGCTAATGACAAATGCAGACAGATAGTATTTAATGGAAAGTAGTTGTTACAACATACACAATGTACTGACAATGTAATCCATAGTTTTTCAGATAACTACCATCGCTATACTCTGCATGACCTGAATGTTGCAGATAACATTTTGTCTCTTGACCTGAAGAAACTTATACTTGTGTTCTTGAACTCTAGATTGATTAAGAACAGAAATTTTCCACGAACAGTGGGCCTCATTTATTAAAACGGTCTTTCTTGCCCATAGCAGCCAATCAGAGGCCAGTTTTAATTTTCCAGAGTGGTATAAGAAATGAAAGCTGAGCTCTGATTGCTTGCTTTGGGCAACAGTTTTACTTTTTAGACCGTTTTGATAAATGAGGCGATTTGTGTCCAGCGATATACATTGGTGTGTATCTGCAATAAGATTGTTAACAGAACTGATTTGGTTTGTAACATTTTTAGTTATATGCCTGTAGTGTACACATTTAGGGAACATAATTCCCCTACTCAAGTTAAAACTTCATGCAAATAACTGGATTATAGATCTGTGTTGCAGGATTTGTCTAATGTAAGACATTAATGGGATATGCCATCAATGTCAGATAGCACCCATCTTAAGAATGAGCTGTAATTCAATACTGTTCTGCAATGATTAGCCTTACATAATGGTGTTTAAGTGCACCCTCTAGTCAGATACCATAGGGGGACTATAAAAACAAGCAAAAAAAAAAACAATTTTAAAAAGTTTTGAAAATATAAATGAATAAAAAAATATCAAAAGCACAAAACACCTTTTGCCATTTTACAAAAAAAACAAAATAAAAGTGAAGAAAATGTATTTATACGACAAATTAAACTCAAAGAAAACTTCACCCCACTGTCCCCGTCGCCCCCATCCATGCCTGCACAGTCCCCACCGCCAGCCCCTCTACCTTCACCTTGCACTTCCCCCCTAACTTGCTTCTCCACTGTCACTCATGACAAGCTCTCCTCTCTACTCTCCAAATCCAATCTCACTACCTGTAACCTTGATCCCACTTCATCCCTGACCTTAGTGCTGTTATCATCCCAGCCCTCACCCACCTTTTCAACCTATCGCTAACCTCAGGTATCTTCCCTTCCTCCTTTAAGCATGCCACCATCACTCCCATCCTAAAGAAACCATCTCTCGACCCGTCCCCCTCTGTCCAACTTTGGCCCCTCTCACTGCTTCCATTTGCTTCTAAACTCCTCAAAAAAAAACACGTTTATCCTCAAATGTCCTCCCATCTGTCTCCAACTTTCTTCTTGACCCACTGCCAATCTGGTTTCCGAATCCCATCACTCTACTGAAACCGCCCCAGCTAAGGTCCCAATGGAAAATAAATAACCGCCCAAAGCCTCACGTCACTACTCTATCCTTCTGCTCTTAGACTTATCCTCTGCCTTTGAAAACTGTTTTACCATTCCTCCTGCTACAAATCCTCTCCTCCTCGGCATCAAAGACTCAGCCCTTTCCTGGATCTCCTCATACCTCGCTGATCGGACATTAAGTGTCTCTCACTCTCGCCCCACCTCCTGCTCTTGACCTCTCTGACCTCTTGGTGTCCCCCAAGGGTCTCAAATCCTGGGGGTTTTTCCCCTTTCTCTTCTCTGTCTACACTCTTGGTTTTGGGTCAGTTTCTAGCATCACAAAGGCTTTCAATACCACCTGTATGCTGATGACCCCCAACTTTACATCTCTGGCCCAGACTCTCTACTGTCCTGGATCCCAGATTGTCTGTTGTCTATATCCTCCTTCTCCTCCCGTCTCCTAAAACTTAAATGTAGAGAAAACTGAATTCATCATCTTCCCACCGTCCCACTCCATTCCTCCACTTGATTTCTCTATTACAGTCAACGGCTCCACACTCACCGTCCCGCAACTCCGCTGCCTTGGGATAACCTTTGACTCCGCTTTGTCCTTCAAACCACACATCCACACCCTTACCTCCGCCTGCCGCCTCCACCTGAAAAATATGTCACGAATCCGCTCATTCCTCAACTCTGATACTGCAAAAATGCTGGTCCATGCCCTCGTCATCTCCTGCCTAGACTACTGCAACATCCTCAACTCTGCTGCTCGTCTTATCCACCTCTCTCCTCGCTACTCCTTTGCCTCTCCCCCCTGCCAATCCCTTCACTGGCTTCCCATTGCCCAGCGAATTCACTTCAAGTTGCTAACCATGACCTACAAAGCTCTCCATAATCTCTCCCCTCCATACATCTCTGCCTTAATCTCCAGATATTTCCCCTCCTCACAGGACCTTCTTCTCTGCTCTCCTCTTTTAAGCTCCTCACACAACCATCTCCAAGATTTCTCTTGTGCTTCCCCCATTCTCTGGAACTCACTGCCCCAACACATCAGACTCTCTTCCACTTTCACCAGGTTCAAAAGCAACCTGAAAACCCATCTCTTCAGAATAGCCTATAAACTATAGTACCCCTGCTGCCTCTCCACCCTCCACAAACATGTCTCTTTCCCCCTTCCGTGTGGATTGTAAGTCTTCGCGGGCAGGGTTCTCTTTCTCTCAATGCCAGTTGATTGTCACATACTGTCAGCATTGAACTTGTTTGACTTATGTTATGTCTGTAAGCCTCTTGAATGCACAGCTCCCTGGAATCAATGGCGCTCTAAAATAAATAATAATAACTCCACAAAATGAATAAATTATTTTTTCCCCATTCCACCCCAGAAACTTTTTTTGGAGGGGTTTCTCAGTACAGTAAATTGTACTATTAAAAAGTCTCGCAATAAAAGAAACCCTCATTTGGCAAAGAACAAGATCTAAACAAAAATGTATTTGGCATGAAGGGTTTAAAAGAAATCTTGATGAAGTTTTTAGAGCTTTACTTGCCCAAAGTTTACCTGAATTGTGTGTTTTGGTGACTCCCAGCTGTCCTACACTAGACCATATCTAAAGCTTGAGGTAGTCAGAACATTGAATCATTGATGTTTTTTATAAACATACTTTTTATTAATGATTTTTCAATAAAGGAGCATTATACAGTTCCAGCAAAACAATGCAGAAGTGATGATGACAATGTACAAAATGCTGTAGTCACAATACAGAAGAAACTAAAGTATGAGGAAAAGGACAAGTCACCTTGTAAATCCCATCACGGTTCAGTGTAGCCTAGTTTGTGGTAATTACACTCACCGGCCAATTTATTATGTACACCATGCTAGTAACGGGTTGGACCCCCTTTTGCCTTCATAACTGCCCATTTATTCGTGGCATAGATTCATCAAGGTGTTGCAACGAGGCTCAATTGTTACCAAGGTGCCCAAAGAGTGCCTAGAAAATATTCCCCACACCATGACACCACCACCACCAGCCTGAACCGTTTCATAGTTTCATAGTTTGTAAGGCTAAAAAAAGACAAGTCGTCCATCTAGTTCAGCCTGTTGTGCTAAGGTGTTGATCCAGAGGAAGGCAAAAACCCCCAATGAGGTAGAAGCCAATTGTCCTCATTTTAGGGAAAAATTCCTTCCTGACTCCAATCTGGCAATCAGAAAAATCCTGGATCAATGACCCCTCTCCTGAATCCTAGTCACTATAACTTGTTATATTATTACGCTCCAGAAATGCATCCAAACCCTTTTTGAACTCGGTTATTGAATTCACCATGACCAGTCCCTCTGGCAGAGAATTCCATAGTCTCACTGCTCTTACAGTAAAGAATCCCTTTCTATGTTTATGTAGAAATTTTCGTTCCTCAAGACGTAAAGGATGCCCCCTTGTTCTAGATACAGCCCTGTGTATAAATAAATCTTGGGAGAGATCTCTATATTGACCTTTGATGTATTTAAACATATTCATTATGACCCCCGAAGCCTTCTTTTCTCTAAACTAAATAACCCTAATCTTGCCAATCTTTCTGTGTACTGTAGTCCACCCAGTCCTTTTATTATTTTTGTTGCCCGCCTTTGTACCTGTTCAAGCTCTACAATGTCTTTCCTGTGCACTGGTGCCCAAACTGTACACAATATTCCATGTGTGGTCTAACCAGTGACTTGTATAATGGGAGAATAATGTTCTCATCATGTGCATCTATGCCCCTTTTAATGCACCCCATGATCCTATTTGCTTTGGCTGCTGCTGCCTGACACTGGCTGCTACAATTAAGTTTTCTGTCCACCAGGATTCCCAAGTCCTTCTCCATGTCACCAGTGATACAAGGCAGGATGGATCCATGCTTTCATGTTGTTGACGCCAAATTCTGACCCTACCATCCGAATGTCGCAGCAGAAATTGAGACTCATCAGACCAGGCAACGTTTTTCCAATCTTCTACTGTCCAATTTCGATGAGCTTGGGCAAATTGGAGCCTCAGTTTCCTGTTCTTAGCTGAAAGGAGTGGCACCCGGTGTGGTCTTCTGCTGCTGTAGCCCATCTGCCTCAAAGTTCGCCGTACTGTGCGTTCAGAGATGCTCTTCTGCCTACCTTGGTTGTAACGGTGTGGCTATTTGAGTCACTGTTGCCTTTCTATCAGCTCGAACCAGTCTGCCCATTCTCCTTTGACCTCTGGTATCAACAAGGCATTTCCGCCCACAGGACTGCCGCTCACTGGATGTTTTTTCTTTTTCGGACCATTCTCTGTAAACCCTAGAGATGGTTGTGCGTGAAAATCCCAGGAGATCAGCAGTTTCTGAAATACTCAGACCAGCCCTTCTGGCACCAACAACCATGCCACGTTCAAAGGCACTCAAATCACTTTTCTTCCCCATACTGATGCTCGGTTTGAACTGCAGGAGATTGTCTTGACCATGTCTACATGCCTAAATGCACTGAGTTGCCGCCATGTGATTGGCTGATTGGAAATTAAGTGTTAACGAGCAGTTGGACAGGTGTACCTAATAAAGTGGCCGGTGAGTGTATATAGTAACTTAGTTTGAGCAACAGTGTTTAATACAAAAAGGAGAACAAAATAAACAAAAGGATAACCAGAGTGACTACTCAGAGGCAGAGTCCTGATGGTGCAGAATCGGTGATTAACGATAATAAGTAGAAGGACGGTATGTCACAGAGAGTTAAAAGCAGGGGGAAATCCTAGGTGCTTTCATTTCAAAATGTTTCCCATTTATGTGGAACATTGCCATTTTGGACCACCTGAAATTTTTGAGAAATAATAGAACTGTATCACATATTCACATCATAAGAGAGCCAATATAACTCCTCAGTTTTAATATGGAGTTGATGGGACTCAGCGCCAGGAGGGAACAAACATGGGACACTAAAAGTTACTTTAGTATCCTCATTTATTTGGATTTATTTTAGTTGCTTTTCGTGTGTGATCTGACACACTTTCTAAACAAGTCCTCCACAAACATACTAACAGATAAGGCAGCTATTTAAAACTGGGCACAACTAGTGCAAATCCAAAACGACTCCGGCAATGAAGAAACAAGTGCTTCGGCACCACTCTGATTCTGAGACAGCAAATTGGATAAATGTATGCTATTGCTAGTCTTCATACGGTACAGCACTTAAACATACACACATAGCGGTGGTGCTCAGTGAATGAAAAACAACAGTCACTTTGTAGAATACTTTTGGTAAAAAGAAATTTCACGGCACTTCACCCAAGCCGGTCTGTCAAGCTTGGCGTGGTCTCGTGTATCCCGTATGCCTTAAACTATGGAGACAAGTCGCCGAATAAAGTAAGGTTTTTTACTACATTACTTGGGTGAAGTGCTGTGAAATTTCTTTTTACCAAAAGTAAAATCCAAAACGAGGCTGGACAGGGGCAATAGAGCGTGAACAACACCACATTTATGGATATACATATACTAAAATTGATTTATAACTAATGTTCCTAATATTATCAATGTTATAAAATGATTATAAAAAATATTGATTAAAATACACAGGCTAATATAAAGCATTACATTATAGAAATCCATTTATACTAACAATATTATTAATAGACGATAGAAGCCAATATATATCACAGGTAATTATGGTCCAATTTGTTAAAATTTATAACCTAGCCTAACAAATATTTACCAAAGATTTGTATATACACGCACAAAAAAAAAAGAAAATAAATGTACATATTAAAAATTCTTTTAAGAATATTTTCTAATTGTAGGAAAACAAAAAATATGATAAATCTAATAGCAAAACAAATTAAAATATTAAAATATAAAAAATCCTTTTAAAAATATTTTTAAATTGTAAAAAACTTCAAAAAATATAATAAACATAATACCTGAATAAAAAAACTTTAAAAAAAATAGATTTTACAATTAAAAAACTTCAAAGAATATAATACATATAAAAGAAAAACACACATACACACACACAAACATATATATATATTTTTTTTTTTTTTTTCAAGGAATCTTATTCTTAGTTTAAATATTTTTAAATATTTTAAAAAAAGCATTTATACAAAAATAATGATGTGATGTTTCAGCCTATAAATTCTTGGTCCTCATTGAGACCGTAGGGGACTAAAGTACTGAGTCGATAGATCCATTAAACATTATAACATAGCAGTGCTGTTGTGGGCCATCCCGGAGGACTGATGGAAAATGCTATCATTACCAGTGAATACGCAAATATTACTAAATCATTTATACATATACGGTAGCAGGATACAAATTCAGCCACCACAACAACCATACCATATAGTTGGCTCTTAAATAAATTCACGTGGTAGATTTGTTGCAGAAATGTCCGCAGCTGGAAATCAGTTCCATTAATGTGAATGGCGTTGTTTCTGCTGGCCCCATTCAGATTAATGGGGCAGTCATCGGAATATATGCAACAAACCTGTCATGTGTGAATAGACCCTTAGGGTGAGACCACACATCAGTTTTGTAGCTGGATTTTGCAGTGTTTAGGGGGTGGAGAGTATAGACACAAAACTTGTCTTTAACTTCTAGTGACTATTTTATTGGAAATTGTACTGTTCACATAAAATGGTATTACAGCAAATTCATATTGAAATGTGTTACGTTTCAGGGCCTGTTTGTTTGACAACACCTGCTTTTAGACCTTACAATACTCATGCCATTGCCATTTTCAGCTGGATGCCAGGCACAATATACACTGTAGCTCTCATCCTCTCGATTTATACTGGAAAATCTTAAAGAGAATATTGCAGAACTGAAAAATATTCTTGTCTAATTTTTTGTTTCTTCTCATTTGTTAATACTTATACAGGTTTCTTTGGACCTACGCTAAACAGTTTCATTCATGTCCTCATGTACTCCTACTATGGCCTCTCAGTTATTCCATCCATGCACAAATACCTCTGGTGGAAGAAGTACCTCACTCAGGCACAGCTGGTAAGTGACAGGAAGTGTATTTCTGCCCATAATATTTAGGGCGACATGTATATACGAGGCTGCGCCAGTATTCTGGTGTGTTTTCAGGCACAAAACTGTTGCAGCCCTGTTCTCTCAATGTATGAGCAGGTGCACTCCAAAATTAGGTGCATTTTGCGACACCCGCAGTACTTTGTAATGCACCTAAGATGTAGGGGCGTTCTGGAGGCGTGTCGCACCACAACCATATGATTCTGCACATTTATGACTGGAGGACGGCAAAACTAGGCGCATTACTGCTGGAACAGCCAGACCAAGTTAAAAGTGAGTTGTGATAGTGGAACTAGAAAGCGCTAAATCTATAACCCACAGTAGAACAGGTTCATACATTCAGGCACATTGTACACAGCTTTAAAGCCATCTAAAACTGGCCTCTTTGCGATCATACATGTCTCCCTTAGTGCACATTTATACATACTAGGATTACCCAGGCTGTGATTTGGCCATACTGCAGTTACCAGATGTCTCTGTATATCAAGCAAGTCAAAGGCTGTCATCGGCCAAAGCAACAACATCTAGATTTATGTGGGCTTCCAATAAATAAATCAAAAAACGTTTGTAGAAAAATAAGTTTGTTTCGAAAAGTAGAGTGTAAAAAAAAAAAAGAAAAAAGAATAAAACATTAAAATGAATGTTTTCTTCCCGACACTTGGCCTCCGTTTTCTGCTGCCAACTTTCCTACTTCAAAACTGACCCAAGGTGAATGTCAGTAATTCTGGATTGGACAGGAGACTTACTTCCTTTTAAGTGTAAATAACTGCTTTCAGCGATAATTACTTCCAAACATGAAAATCATTTTATCCGAAAATTTGTGTTTTCAAACCTGACTGTAAAATTCACTGCCACCAATGGCAGTGAATATCTTAGCAGCCTAAATGTGACCAATTACTAGTCACCTTGCATCTATGTCATAGACATGTAATCAGTCATATTCGGCACAGCAAGCAAGCCAGTACTTGTTAAAGGCAATGTGACACATCGTTAGTGGTGTGATAAATATTGGCTGTCAAAATATTTGCTGCCATTGCGATTATTGCTGCAAATTATTTATTTAGAAGACAGAGACAGTGGCCATTTCACATCAGTATAGTACAGATACATTTGTTTGTGCACCCATGCTAAAGTTCTGGTCCGACTGTACGTTCAATGACCCAGCCTCTCAGTATCGTAGATCCCTACATAGCTGTGGATTTGGATTAATAAACTTGTGGTCAGGCTCAGACGCTCAACCAAAATACACTAAGGCTACGTCTACACAGCAATGTTAACATGCCGTCCAAAAGCCGACCGCAATTTAACATTGCTTTACCGTGATTTTTGCCGCCGATTTGTATTAAATCTGCGGTGTTTTTTGGATTTGCCGTCGGCCCCGTACATTCAATGTACGAGGCCAACAGCAAATCCAGTGCGGATTATCTTGCATGTTTTAAATCTACCAGACTTTAAAACCGATCATAAAAAATCCATGCTGTATAGACCATAGCACGGATTTTTTATTGCTGTCTACTGCAGCACAGGGTACAGTCGGAAAATCAGACGGTAATACCGTGCGGTGTATGTTTACACGGCGTGTCTGATACGTTTTTTTCAATACATAAATTAACGTATTGAAATCAATCTGAAATCTGCATCCAAAAAAACGTAATGCGCATCTGCAATACATATTTAGATAAGTTTTTCAGATGCGTATTTCATTACATTTAAATACTATAGTATTTAAATTCAACCAGTTTGGACCCAATGCATAATATAGGCGTGCAAATGCATCTAAAAATGTACCAGAAAGTGTGGTATGTAATTAGATACGTTTTTAGCCACCACAAATGCACCCCATTGTTTCCAGTTGGGATTTTACATGCATAAAACAGATGAAGAATTGACGTCACTTTTTCTACGCGTTCGATAAATGCAATACAATTACGTATGAAAAATACGTAGTGTGAACGACGGTACGTATTTTACATTAAAATCAATGAGCTCTGATTGGAACATTGTTAAATACGTATTTTGGTACGTTATACAGTACATACAAAAATACGTATTTCAAATACACCATGGGAACATACCCTAATACATAACAGGTTTCCTTTGTTGTCTAGAAATAGCTCCTATTTACACTCACCGGCCACTTTATTAGGTACACCATGCTAGTAACGGGTTGGACCCCCTTTTGCCTTCAGAACTGCCTCAATTCTTCGTGGCATAGATTCCACAAGGTGTTGCAACGATGCTCAATTGGTACCAAGGGGCCCAAAGAGTGCCAAGAAAATATTCCCCACACTATGACACCACCACCACCAGCCTGAACCGTTGATACAAGGCAGGATGGATCCATGCTTTCATGTTTGTTGACGCCAAATTCTGACCCTACCATCCGAATGTCGCAGCAGAAATCGAGACTCATCAGACCAGGCAACGTTTTTCCAATCTTCTACTGTCCAATTTCGATGAGCTTGGGCAAATTGGAGCCTCAGTTTCCTGTTCTTAGCTGAAAGGAGTGGCACCCGGTGTGGTCTTCTGCTGCTGTAGCCCATCTGCCTCAAAGTTCGCCGTACTGTGCGTTCAGAGATGCTCTTCTGCCTACCTTGGTTGTAACGGGTGGCTATTTGAGTCACTGTTGCCCTTCTATCAGTTTCGAACCAGTCTGCCCATTCTCCTTTGACCTCTGGCATCAACAAGGCATTTCCGCCCACAGGACTGCCGCTCACTGGATGTTTTTTCTTTTTCGGACCATTCTCTGTAAACCCTAGAGATAGTTGTGCGTGAAAATCCCAGGAGATCAGCAGTTTCTGAAATACTCAGACCAGCCCTTCTGGCACCAACAAACTATGCCACGTTCAAAGGCACTCAAATCACCTTTCTTCCCCATACTGATGCTCGGTTTGAACTGCAGATTGTCTTGACCATGTCTACATGCCTAAATGCACTGAGTTGCCGCCATGTGATTGGCTGATTAGAAATTAAGTGTTAACGAGCAGTTGGACAGGTGTACCTAATAAAGTGGCCGGTGAGTGTATTTCTTCTTTTATAGTTACATTACTTAGCGCAAGGCATGTAGTAGTATGTTCACCTTTACAAAATTATTCTGCATAGAGCAGAAATATTAGAAATCTAGAAATTCTGTTAGTAATTTATTAAAACATAAATAGTAATTGGCCCTTTGTCTGTTTCTCCAGATCCAGTTTGTGCTCACCATTTCACACACTTTGAGTGCTGTGGTTAAGCCCTGTGGGTTTCCTTTCGGCTGCCTTATATTTCAGTCCTCATATATGACTACATTGGTCATATTATTTGTAAATTTCTATCTAAAGGTAAGTTCTCCAGAAAAATGGTATGTAATTAATGTATTTTGTATAAAAATATGTTTAAAGGGAATGTCCAGGTTCCTAGCATAAAGGTTTGCACTTGGTTGGCCTGAATGCTTAGATAAGCTGTACCAGTCCAGGGTTCAGACACACCTTTTCACTTTTGTCCCAGGACACCCATTTATTTCACAAACTAAAGGGAAAATGACATATCTGAATACCCCAGCAAGTGATGAGTGAGGAGGCCGAACTTTTGTGTCCAGAACATGGCGCCATCTTAAAAGCCGCCATATTATTTCAATGGCAAGTTTTTTTCACTGGTCATCTAGCATATCAAAACCAGAATAGTCTCAGAAATCGATTGTCGCCATCAAAATTGCAATATCTCTTGTGGTTCAAAGTTATCAACACAGGAAGTTGCAGCAACAGCTGTTTGATGTGTTCATTGTGTTGTCCGTGGTGCTGAACACAGGGCTGAAGATGCAGGATCCTTTATGCACCTGCATGAGGACTTTGTGTTCATAACTTTTGAACCACAAGAGATATTGTAAATCCAATTGCAGCAGTCTATTTCTGAGACAATTCTGGTCGTCTTTGTTATGCTTCATGACCACTTTCCCATTGGAATAACTTATCTTGATCCAAAATAGCAGTTTTCAAGATGGCGGCCATGTTCCAGACAAAGCCTAAAAAATGGGCCAAGATAGGCCCCATCACCCATTACTTGCTAGAGTATTCAGATAGGTACATGTCCCTTTCATTTCTGAAATAAAAGGGTGTCCTGGGACTTTTGACTCAACCTGTAGATTCCGATAACAGAAGACAAGAAAATTATGAAGGAACACATTTGGAATTTAGTAGTAAACAAAAATGGTGGTGAACAAACCAGAATGTTTTATATTTTAGATACTTAAGGAGCCCCTTTTTTGCTCTTATAACAGCTTTGAACACTCTTGGTTTCTCTCACTCAGCTTCATGGGATAGATACCTAGAATGGCTTTTCAGTAGTTTTGAAGGAGTTCCCAGAGGTGCTGAGCACTTTTGGGTCCAACAAATCCTAAACTCTCTCAATTTGATCTTGCTAGGGCATCATTCTCCTTCTTAAAGCCATTATATAGCCTGGAGGTATAGTCTTTATCCTGTTGAAAAACAAATGAAGGTCCCACCAGGGCAAACCAGATGGGATGGCACATTGCTGTAGAATGCTGTGGTAACCATGCTGGTTAAGTGTGCCTTGACTATTGAATAAGTTAGCCACAGTGTCACTAGCAAAGCCCCACCACACCATCACAACTTCTCCATGCTGGTAACCCTGCATGTACAAACCATCTGCTCACTTTATCTTCATCTTACAAAGACATGGCTGTTGGAACAAAAACATATCAAATGTTGACTCAACAGATCAAAGTACAGATTTCAACTGGTCTAATTCCCATTCTTTGTGCTAGTTGCTTCAAGCAGTTTTTTTTTTGTTGTTCATCAGTGCTGGCTTCTTTGAGTCAGTTTTACCACAAGGGCGTGATTCTTCCAGACTCCTCTGAGCCGTTGATGTGTCTTGTACTTGATTTCTATGAAGCTTATTGTGGGCTCCTAACCAGAGGTGCTGTTAATTAAAAAACTGGTTTCTAAGGCTGCTAACTCCGATGAATTCATCCTCTGTAGCTAAAGTTACTCTAAGGGGATGTTCATACAGTATGCGCCACAATACGCTGGGTGTTTTAGAAGCACGCGCTGGCCAGCATATACTTCTAAAGCGCTGACAGCTGGCTACCTTTGACTTACACTATCCCCGGCACATAAAAACCAGGAAGTAGTAACATGGTCAATTGTTTTCCTGCCACGTATTATACGCCGGGGAAAATGTTGGGTAATCATAGCTCTCAATGAGAGCTATGAATTACCGGAATTGCAGGGTGTATTTTGGGTGTATTGCAGCGCAATTACGCACCGAAATACACCCTGCAATTATGCCATGTGAGCATACCCTAATTCTTCTTTTCCTTGGGCATCCTCAAGAGAGCCAGTGTTGGATCATTTTCATGACTGCACTTGAGCATATCTTTAAAATTCTGGAAATTTTCTGGATTGATGTCATAAAGTAATGATGGATTGCTTCTCTTTACGTAAGTGGTAAGTGGGTCTTGCCAAAATATGAGAATTAGAAAGGTACTTTAATAGTGCTAAATGCTTTATGGAACTGCTGACCAAACTTACCAATGCAAAACACAACCGATGGTCTCAATATGTTGAATTTCTTGCCCTCGTAATGTGTACAACTTTTGACAAGTCACACCATTAATTTAAAGCCATTCAAGACAACTATCTCATGAATCTTATTGAAAGAATGCCAATGGTATGCAAAGTCATCATTAAAGCAGAAAGGGGGCTACCATGAAGAATCTAAAATATATAATGGTCTATTACTCATTTGTTTACTGCTTAAGGTGGTGCTTCAAGAGTTTAAAATGCTTTTTAGAGCTAAGTAACTACAGACAATGCAGAATACTCATACTATCCCATATCCAATATCTAAAGCACCTACAATGGAAACATTTCTTTTACATCATGGAGACGGATTGCACATGTGTCACATGTAGAAGAGATGACCCTATTAAAAATAGAGTAAACCAGTGGAGGCAGGGTGTGGCTCTGGTCGATGTTCTGCTATGAAACCCTCAGTCCTGCATTTATGTGGATGTTACTTGGTCACACACCACCTACCTTTAACATTGTTGCAGACCAAGTACACCTGTTTTTTTTTTTTTCAAAAAAACTCTTTTTATTAGTTTTCCGAATGCAACACACGGTCAATAGCATATAACATGAAGATGAATCACATCTATTAGCCTCTGATTATCTCGAAGGTATAGGAAAAATATAAGCAAAAAGTTTGTTTCTAATACACCATATAACAATGCATAATTTTAAAACATTTGAAGCTGTGACAACGGCACATCAGTTATCTAAATTCTTATGGGCCCAACCCGCTGTCAACACAGCCAACCTCTTTCCTGGGTGACCCTTCCCGATCCGCACCCCGACCCCATCCCATAGGATGTGGTTTTCAAGCCACCAGATTTCTGGACTGTACAACTGTTTTTTTAGCAACAGAATTTCCTGATGGCTGCAACCTTTTTCAGCAAGAGAATGAATCGGCCCTGCCACACTGCAAAACTTGTTTGGGAAGAGGACAAAAAGTTCAGGAATTGACGACCTCAAAATCTCCCAGATCTTAGATTAAGCATCTATGGCAGTGTTTCTCAACTCCAGTCCTCAAGACCCACCAACAGGTCATGTTTTCAGGATCTCCCACTGAATGCACTGACAATAATTATATCACCTGTGCAGTATGCACTGACAATAATTACATCACCTGTGCAATAAACCGACCGGTATTTGTCCTCTGCCATGGAGACATGCCCTTAGGTGGTGGTTGTGGTTTGATTGCAAATGTCACTGTACAGATGCTGGCCTCAGTTAGACTGTGCAACCTGCACGATGCTGGGTCCCTGGCTAGACACTTCGCAGTTAATGGTAGCTAGCTGCATTCAATGGGATGTAGCTGTACAGAGCAATTTAAGACAGGGTCTTATATTATTTTAATTTCCAAAAAAGGGCTAGGGCTTATTTTTGGGGCTCACTTACATTTACAATTGATGGTGCAGTGTCAGTGTCTCTTATGGTAACACTTACTGGCACTCTCAAAACACTTTGTGTGGTAGTGGCACTCTGTCTCTATGCGGCCAGGAGGGGGCATGAGGTGGGAGTCTGGAGCGGGACTCGGGAAAGGTGGTTGTGACGTCACATGTGGCTGCTTCTGTGAGAGCGAGCAGGGCCGGGAACCGGGGTTCAAGAGGAGGCACTTGAGAGGCAGGACCCTGGAGCGGCAGCCAAGCCCACATCATAGCACAGTAGCGTCCGGGAGGCAGGACTAAGGAGGCAACACTGAGGAGGCGGGACTCGGGACACAGGAGCGGGTGAGATTTTACCCTGCCATGGTGGGATGAAGTGGCAGGACGATTTAGGAGCTACATTATGCCTATTCCAGTGCCTCCAGTGTTAGGTTATACCTCCTTGATGTTAGTAACATAACCTAGCACTGGAGGCGCTGACTAACTAGGGCTTATTTTTAGAGTAGGGCTTGTATTTAAAGCCTACTCCAGAAATCCCTAAAACTCAAGCTAGAGTTTCTTTTTGGGGGGGAGGGCTTATTTTTGAAAAAACAGGGTATTTAAGCAGGGCTGCGATTCTTGCATTCTCAGGATTGGTGGGAGTCCCAGTCAGACTTTCATAAAACCAGTAGTCATTTTATAATTTTTAACTCAAGTTTTTTTGTTTTAAAACACTGGAAAAAATTATAATTTGAACATACCGATGAAATCACAATAATTTCTGTTTCAGTCAAAAATGTAAACGATCATAAAAACATACTGCAAGTAGATTACACTGAAAGGAGTCAGCAAAGATGACCCATCAGCTCTTGTAAACATAAAATTAAAGTTCTGGAGAACTTTTTCTTAGAACTCTAAATTATGGCATTTAATTGTGTCAGCTACAAGAAATTGACAATGGCACAAAGCATGGTTCTTAAACCAGGTGCTTCAGCATTGTTATTTTGTGGATAATATTTATATATATTAAAAATACACATGACATAACTACACGCGCACAGACACACACAAATATATAGAAATATATATACACACACACACGCACCACACATACATACATACGTCCTGAGTGCTGACAGATCTTTCGTAAGGTTTTTTTTTGTTAATTTTAATTAGTTGGATAACAAATCAGTCTACTAGTTTTTATGAAAGAAAAAAGGAAATTTTGGAAAGATATAAATGTAAAAAAAAAAAATTATATATCACAAAAAAAAAAAGAAAATATATACAGCAAACGGCAACATAACTGCTGCAGCGTGTTCTTTTGATGTAAAGCACTGCAGTTGAGGATTGTACTATGGTGGAGGTTAAAGGGTTGTATATTTGATGACAGGTTTCCTTTAAAGAGAAGCTACCATCAAAATTTTTCTTTTCACAAATTGACAAGCAATATGCGACTATTATATGTTGGTTGAGCGTTTTAATTTTTTTTTTTTTTAAAGTTTCCTTATGTATATTACTTTCTCTGACTTCCCCTCTGTGAGCTCTGACAGAACAGCAGTGAGGGTTGCTTGATGGTCTTTCTTTTTGGTTAACCTGAGAAGTGTAATTCTTATATTATTATAACCTGATAAGTATGAAGAAAACCTCTCCCCAGTGTAGAAAAAGATGACCCTATTTTCTTTTCATGTATGGCTCATGGTTTTGTATAATCTTATCTAGCCCTGTGAACAGAATAGAGCAATCATGTCATTACCTACTATTTGTAAGGAGACTACATAGAGATAAGCAGAAGCTGAATTAAAGTGAGATTAGGCTGCCCACTAATACAGCAAATTTCTCTCACAGGACAACATTGTATATGTATTTTTAATTGCATAGGACTGCTGAAATAAAATAGATTGCCAAAAATTCTAAAAAAAAACAAGTTTTCTAGGAATATTGGTTTTAACAAAAAATACTTGTGTCTGATGGCAGTGTACCTTTAAACAACATTAGCAAATATTGCACCCTAACAATGTAAACTTTATTTTCCTGTTTAGGCTTACAAAGCAAAGCCATCAAGATCAGATACAAATGGAACCACAGCCAGCATAGAAATGAAGAACGGATTTCACAAAGACTTGGTGAATGCCAGCAATGGTGCAGTGCACAAGAAACACAACTAGTATCTGAAGAGATGGATTATTAAGAAGCAGCCTCTATTTGAAGTGATATTAAACCGGCTTCTAGGAGTGCTCCTAACAACCGAACAATATCTGTTCCCGTTTTTTGTTTTTTTTAAAATCACAACCCCAGATTATTATAATCTTTTGATATATATAGAGTACGACTAAATTATGACATCAAAGGCTTTTATCCAAATGTCATTATAACAATATTGCAAATGGAAATTACTTAATTGTAGTCCAGAAAAGGCCTTATAACATCCCAATGTCGTTCTTTTACATGTTTAACAAGTTTTAATTTAAGGTAGGACGTTGTAGTTACTAAAGTTTAAATTCTGTGAAATCAAAGAAACTTGGTTTTTGATTACTTTGAACAAATCCGTTATTGTGGACATTAAGGTTTCAATTTCATTCCAAGTTGTAAAGCGTTCCAAACTTGTGCACCTTGTAACCCTCTTTCTTAACATTAATATTTAATCAGCCAATCATGTAGCAGCAGCGCAGTACATCAGGCACATGGACATTATCCAAAGCTTTATGCATTCAAAGTACAGGAATGTGAAAAATGGGATCAGAATGATGGAGCGTAGTATTTACTGAGAAGGTTGTACGAAACTTTGAGTAAGAGTTATGAAATAGACGTTTTAAGACTCACACAAGTGGCAATGGAAAGAGCAGCAGGTTTGTTTGGTCATTATGTTCAACTCTCCAGCAGGAGATCAGTGAGCTCCATTCTCCAAATTTATGAGGTCCCTGTCAAAGTATACGAATATATCAGATAAATGTCTGATGGGAATACAGACAGTCCCCGACTTACATCTGTCCCCTAGTTACAAACTGAGATTTATGCGGCATGCTGGCACTTGTAGTTCCATGTTACACAGCAGATAGTAGCTGTGGAACGACAAGTTTCAGCATGCCATAGCAGCACATGAGGTGAAAATGAGGTGAAATCTTCTTAACAGGGGCGTAGACCGCTAAATAAATGTAAAAATCGTTCCCTGCACTATCCAAAACTAAAAAAGAAACCTTTTGTGCTGGAGTTATGTTTAATACGTACACCTGTTCCGACTTACATAAAAATTCAACTTAACAAACCTATAGTCCCTATCCCGTTCGTAACCCGGGGACTGCTAGTATTCCTGTAAGGAAGCACAGTGCATAGGAGGAGCAGTGGATAAACACATTTTCAAAAAAAGAAGTTGACAAAAAACAGCAGCACCAACTACAAAGTGCACAGGTAGCAAATATCTGTCCCAGCTCCTATGCTATTTAAGGCTTCTTTCTGACAAAGATGACACAGTAGAGTTCTCTCAGGTGGCTGCTGACATGTATCTTGTAAGACCTACTCTCAATCAGTAGCTGGCAGAGAGAACAGAGCCTCTGTCTGTCTTTCTAAATGATTTGGAAACGGACAAGCAGGCAGGTCTTGCTGATTGGGGGATGCAAGGACTATTGAGCAGTCCTGGTGTAAGCAATGTTCTTGAAGGGGTTCTCACTACAATAACTAGCTATAAAAATGTAGAGAAAAGCAAAGACTATAACTAAATACATTACTGTTCCTATTTTGTATGATTCCCGTGACAAAAGAGATCTTATCTTTTGCTTGCCTATACAAGCCTCCCTAGGTTTCCATTCACCTTTCTTTGTGGTCATTGTTTAGGTTGTCCTGTTTGACCTTGGTGACATCACTCCCTGTCTTATCAGTAAAACAGGAGCTTGTTTATCTATGTTCGTAACAAATTTTAACCTTTTAGAGCTCTGTAGCCTTCTGCCTTACAGTTTACACTCTTCTGTTAGCAATGTCACTGCAACAGAATCCGCTAGGACAGCAATGCTGATATGTCAATCACTGCTGTAGACCCGCAAACAGTCTTAACAGAAAGTGTCAGTCTGAAGCTGACTGTGGCTCTGTGAAACCGCATAGTGAGAAAACCCCTTTAATGCAGCAAGGGAATACAGTATCCTCCTTAAAAAGTCACAGACATGAGAACAGGCAGAAAGAGCACTTACGTATTTGGAGCAAAGTGGTTGTTGATTATAGTACTATTAGGAGCTATGATTGAGAAAAGTGTACAAAAAAATAATTTTTATTCTCCAACACCAAAGAGTTAAAAAACGTAATCTTTATTTAATATAGTCTATGCGTAAGAGCCATTTGCTTGAAATGCATCTGAGGACGGGAGCCAAATGTTTTTAGACTATACGAATTAAAGCTTGTGTTTAACTTCTTTGCTGCTAAAGAACAGAATTCTATTTTTGGACACTTTTCAGTTTTTTTTCCCCAGAGTCCAAGGCTTTCTCCATTCACAACAGCAGGATATATTTGGACTGCCCTTGTTTCTTGAATCCCATGGGAGGCGAGTATCAACAAACTTCATATTTTTTATTAGAGCTGTGATCAAGAACCATTTTGTTGTTAAAAAAGCATAAGCACCCATTATGCCCATTTTTTAATGTCTGTGTGAGCTTTTATGGAGGATTGGATTCTCTTGCTACATGATGTTGCAGAGCCTTAAAGTACATCTCCATGCAGGGCCACAGAGCTGCTGGACTGGTGTTTGGGCGAGATGGATAAAGGTATGCACAGACAGCGTCTTGGATATGTCTTTGCAATATGTAAAACGTATTGCGTCAAACGCATCCCAAAATATACCACAAAGTGTGGTATGTAGAAACGCATTCCTATAGTTTCTATTGCCTTTTCAATGTGTTAAGTGAATCAAGAACTGACATGTCAATTCTTTGAACGTATCCGTTTAACACAATGCATAAACGTATGTAAAACACGTATTGTCAGAACGACAACACATATTTTACATTGAAATCAATGTAATCACACTTGAACATTGTTAAATACGTTTTTTTCAGTACATAAAACATACCCAAAAACGTATTTAACAAATGCTGTGTAAACAAACAAAAAAAAAACCTTGGGTGTGGCTATATTCTCAATGCCAAATGCATATTGTACAGCCATATGTTGCCACAGTCGACCTATCTTTTAATTGGTACATCCACCGTGATTATAAACCGATCCACACACATCTTAGGCCAGTAGAATAAAGATGAAACATTTTAACATACAAAAAAACCATACATAAAAACTTTGCTGCCATATTTCAACAAGAATAACATTCTATGGGGAGTACATGTTAAAGTCCAATAGGGTACTAGACAACATAACATATTTTTAAGTGTGAATGCCGCTGATCTACTTTAAGGGATATTCTCAAACATCTACATTTGTAATAGTATTACAAAACACAAACGAACATTATTGGCAAATCAAATGACAGGCCTTCAGAAAACCTACAATGGTGTGCGGACATAAAATACACAATACAAACTATGAAATGTAAACTCCTCTATGAAGTAACTTTTTGCAGTTTGTGAAACAATTGTTCATCATAAAATGTCATGGTGCAGTCAGTAATCACGGGTTGTTTAGGGCAAGTATGTCTACCTTTGCATATACTGTGAAAATGAGAGAGGAAGTGTATGACAAATCAAGTAACTGATGCCTACAGCATTTCACAATAGTTTAATACATTTAGACAAATTTTAAAAAAGGTATAAAAAAAGAAAATCATGTTCTATGCCATAGGCAATTTCGAATCTAGACACACTTATATAGGCGCTCTCCCTAAGGAGAGATCTTCCCTTTCTGAGCCACTCTTTTGCCTCCCACTCAGCCAAGCCAGCATCGCTCTGCTTTGCACTGACGAGGGGCAAAACCCCAAAACGGCTGTATACAGATGGGTGATGCAGGCTCGGCTAAATATCCCTTCTTGCTTTCCAAAGACCCAGTGGGTCAAAATCAAATTGAGGATTTGTTACATCCAAAAGAGGGCGCTAGAGCTTCTCAGCTCCTATCCCATAATGTCGTGATATTGGAAATCTACAACATGTTTTTCTAATGCTGCAAGATCGTTTCATTTTATATTCATTAGACCATATTTGTATATCTTAAAGGGAGTCTGCTAGAGAGTTTGCTCCATTAAAATACAGCACAAGTTAAGGGTGCAAAGGAGCTGAAAGTACTCATTCTGTCCACCAGTACCCCATCCCATACCTACCCAACTTGACTGACAGCCCCTTTGCAGTTTCAGCTCTATTACACATAAAAAAGGAAAAGAGGGTGGGCACTTGCAGCTCATAGGGGTGGATTATCTCCTTACAAATACCGTAATACAAAAGTCAGTAATGGTATGACTATTATTGTTGTTGTTGAAACACATATTTGCCTATGTAGTTAGATTTATTGCACATAAGTGTGTGATTATTAAGGGGGTTGGAAGGGGCAACCATTGGGACGTCAATCCGTTGAGAGAATGGTGTTCTGAATTGACCATTTGAATGGAGCACTGGTTGAACATGCACAGTGCCGTTCCATTCAAAGTCTCTAACAGTTGAGTACAGCGACAGAGTTGAAATGAAGCAACAGCACACATGCCCGAGTGCCACTTCATTCAAACAGAAACCTCAGGACTCCATTCTCATGATTCCCAGTGATTACACATTTCTCACCTAGCATGCGATTATGTAATACAGGTTATTGGTAATTCAGCGCTTTAAGTAATGGTACTAACTGTAGTCTTGTCTCCAATCATGTTCAAGTAGAAGCTTCTCCGGTTCCAAGAACAATGATCGTCTTAAAAAAAAAAAGAAAAAAAGAAAAACTTGTCCATAAAGGTGTTTTACCACAAAGGCATTTCATGCCTGGTTTGTCCTGCTTCAGCTTTCAGTGTGTTCAAAAGTGGGCGTGTAGGATTTGTTTGAACTGCATATCATGTGACCAGCAGGGCCACAGTGTGCTCACTCTAGTCATACAAAGGTCTGTTTATGTAAAGAACTGTGAGCAGCTACAATGTAGCTGAGTGGTTAGAACTTCAGCCTTTCAGCATAGAGGTCTATGCTATTCCTAGATGAGCCTGTTAGAGGGACATTGGTGATGGGGGAGGGGGATGTTTTGACAGCAGGGCAGAAAGCTAGAGAGCTCGCAAAGGGTTAAAATTTGTCAGTAACAAAGATAAAAAACTCCTGTGCAGCTAATATGACAGGGAGTGACGTCACCAGCCAAAGATGCTAGAGCAGAGAATCATAGCTGGCAGCCAAGATAAGAATTGCTTTAACTCGGAAATCAAAATAGCAATGTATTTGGTAATAGTCTTTATTTACCTTTGCCTACATGTCATTATGTCGCTAGAGGGACTGTTCTGTAGACCTGCTACATAGACAATGGGTGCAAGCTGCTGCTTGCAGCTGACAACTAGCAGTAACCCTTTAGAATCAAAATGAATGAGAAATGGTGCCGTGCACAGTTTCTCACACCGACCTGCACCCCCCCTCCCGTGAAAGTAGTAAAACCCCCATCCTTGTACACTTAATACAATAGGCTGTACTAACGAACGAACCTCCAAGTGGTAAAAGTACAAATGTTTAAAAAGCATAAAAAAAGGAAACATTACAAAAAAATAAAATAAAGTTACACCTAATTGGTATCTTCATGTCCGTCAAAGTCTGATATATTAAAAAATACCTTTTTTGGTAATTTCATGTGCTCTAAAAATTGGAATAAAAGTGATCAAAAAAGTCACATGCATTCCAATTTGTTACCAATAAAAAATACACCAGTTTGCAAAAAATGCACCCTCACTCAGATCCAGAGGTGGAAGTGTAAAAAAAAAGAAAAAAAAAAGTTCTTGTTCGCAGAAAATAGCGATGCAGCTCAAATTTTAAAAATAGAAAAATGTTAGAATTCTTTTTTTAATGGTGCTGTAACACAAACTATACATATTTAGTATTGCTGCAATTGTATGAACATGCAAAATACAGATAACACATCATTTATACTGAAGAGGGAACCCTGTAAAAAGAACACCTTTGCAAACATTGTTTAAGTAAGGTTTTTGTTTTTTTCCACACTATGTCCCATTTAGAATTTTTTTTCATATGGAAGAGCACTGTCAAACTTCTGTAATACACATTAATGCCTGTAGAAGAGTGATTCAGGCGATACCTTTTTCAGGCTAACGGAGTATATTTGATGGTAAGTTTTCGAGAGTACTAGCTCTCTTCTTCATACATGGTGTTATACAACAAACTGAAAATTTATAGACTTTTTAATACACAACAGACATGGATCTTCAAAGAAACTTAGAATCTTTAAAAATAACAAAATGCAATAAGTAGAGAAGTCATTTCCAACAGGTCAAGGAATAAACAATCTGGAAACTTGTGAGGTGCGTTAGGAGGGATCAGTAATTCTTACTGTTATATGTATGCTATCAGGTGTGATTTGTGACCCTCACAGTTCACACATAGTGTGACATGAAGCTGTGATGAATGAGAAGTCCATTTGCAGAGTTTTCAATTTTTGCATTAACTTATATTCCCATTCTTTTCTCTCCAGTTGTGTCTTAAAAATGTCCCATTAAGACCACAACCTGCAAATCTTCAATACGGTGGTCTTCTCTGGAGCAATGTGCGGCCACTGGGAGATCTGTTCTGCTGTTATTAATGGTGATCTGTGTGAGTTCATGCGCTGACTGAGTCTCTGCCCTGTTTCCTACACATAGAGGCCTGTGGTGGGACATTGCACACACATAATGAGAGAGACCACATTGGATGACCTGCAGGATAATGTCTCCCTAATTCAGTGCACCTGCTGTGTCTATATGGGGGCTCTATATCTCCTCAGGATCTTGCCGTCATCCAAACTAATGATCACCAAACCGTATATTATATAACCCTAATGGGGATGAGTGTGTTATGAGGAATTGAGAGATTGTTGGACTTTGCACAAAGAATTTTTATGTGCTATATTTTGTACATGTTTTATAAGAAAATTTGAAAAAAGGGTTTTAAAATATTACCATGCTCATGACTATCTAATTATTTTGCTACCATGAGGTATGTACCTCTCACAGTGGGCGCTTAAGATGCTCTTAAAGATCTCCTGTTTATCATCTGTTCTGTTATTTTTGAAGACCTTCTCCCAGGCAATGCGGTTTAGGGCCTCTCTAAGTAGATTAATATCAGCCTTCCTGAAATTCAGTGTTTTTGTGGCTCTTCGACAAAATACTCTATTGAAGGATAAATGGAAAAGTATTATATTGTCGTCACTATTTCCCAGGTGCCCCCCAACATGAACCTTTGTTACTTTTTTAGGTCTATTAGTCAATATTAAGTCTAGAAGGGTCTTTCCTCTAGTTGGCTACTGCACCAGTTGGGAAAGGTAAGTATCTTTAGTTATTGACAAAAACCTGTTTATGAGACCTGCAGATTTCAGTTTCCCAATTTATGTCTGGATAGTTAAAGTCACCCATAATATGGGCCACGTTAAGATTAGTAGCCTTATCTATTTTTTTAAGGATTACATCTTCAATGGGTTCTTTTATATTTGTGGGCCTATAGCAGACCACTATTATTATTGTTATTGTCCCCATATATATCTACCCATAATGATTCCACAAGCTCATTCCCAATATCTATTATTTTTCCGCAGTGTTGGCTTCAGACAGGATTTTAGATAAAGACATAATCTTTCCCCCTTCCGGTTTTTACAATCTCTTCTAAATAAACTGTAGCCCTGCAAGTTAACCGCCCAGTCGTAGCTCTCATCCTGCCGTGTCTCAGTAATTCCCACTATGTCACATTTTTCTACAGTAATATGTAATTCTAATTCATGTATTTTGTTGGTGAGGCTTCTGGCATTGCTCAGCATGCAATTTAGAAGGGTTTTTTGTTTTAATTTTTTTTTTTTTTAACACTGTCCTTAGTAACTATTACTATCCCCCTCCACTCCACCCCTGATTTATTACTAATTCCCAGATCTCTAAATTCACTATATGTGAATATGTGTAGTTGCCCTCCCGGCTAGTCCCTAGTTTAAATATTCCTCCATCTTCATGGCCATTTGGTCTCCCAATACAGCTGAGTACTCCCCATTTAGGTGCAGCCCATCCCCAGCATAGAGTCTGTAGCCAAGACAGAAGTCAGCCTAGTTCTCCAAAAACCCAAATCCATCTTTCCTACACCAATTTTTGTGTCACTTATTCACCTCTCTAATCTCCTGCTGCCTCTCTGGTTTGGCATGTGTTACAGGTAGAATTTCTGAAAATATTACCTTGGAGGTCCTTGCCTTGAGCTTTTGGCCCAAGTCCCTGAAATAGTTTTTAAGGACGCTCCACCTACCTCTAACTTTGTCTTTGGTGCCAATGTGCACCCTGACCGCGGAAGTCGCACTAGTTCCACCCAGTAATCTGTCAACCCGATCCGCGATATATCGAAATCGGGCCCCAGGTAAACATGCTGTTCGATAATCCCAGTCTTTGTGACAGATTTCCCTGTCTGTACCCCTAATAATGGAGCCCGCAAGTATGAGCACCTGTCTATCCTGCTCTACATTCCTCCTCCCCACCTTACTTTAGCAGACAGGGGTAGTATCTTGCTGCAGCAGCACTATTTCTGAACTTACATCACCCTCATCTGCCAGTCTTGCATATTTTTGGAGGTTTGTCAGATCAGGACTAGCCTCCCTGACACTCTTCCCTCTACCCTTCTTTCTGACTGTTACCCAGCTAGCTGCCTCATGTTCCTGCACCTCCATGCTGCCATCCTTCCCAGCATTTAACCCAGTGAGTACTTGCTCAGTGAGCAGTAGACTCACTTCCAAGTTTCCAATGGATCTCAGTGTTGCCACTTGCTCACTTGAGATCCAGGATCTGGGCTTCTGAATGTGCAGTGTGCACACATCTCGCACAGCAGTATGCCCCCTCGAATGGTTGTTCAAGGATTGCATACATTGACAGGATGAGCACTGGACAGCATTGTCAATCATGATACTACTACTACAAAAAAAAAAAAAAAAGGATCTAAGAAGAAAATTTAGTACAATACTATCCTTGATAAACTCCCCGAATCTAATGTACACCTATAAGAGAAAAAAAAGTCAATGATGATTTCAATCATTAGACATTTCTAAGCGTTTTATTTAATAAACAATCTGGACAACGAAACATGAAATTAATATCAACAAGACTGGAAACTCAATTAAGAAAAAAATTGGCTTGATGAAAGAATGAAAGATTATTAGGTTTAGTCACAACTTCTGAAGGTTCTCCTTGACATCTGGCGTTCTTTCTTCCTTCTGCAGAGTAAACAAATACATGGTGAGGTAAGAAGAAATGAAAAAAATATATATTTTTTTTAATTGATTTTTCTTTAAAGGGGTTTTCTCACTACAGGCTTTCGCAGGCATCTGAGCTGTTTCTCTGGCTTAGATTTTCAAATCCAGGGGCTTGTTTCTCCTCCCAAGAGACGCGTCTCCCCTCACTAAGGAGTGGTGACCTCATCATGCCCCTCCTTGTCCATCCTCCCTCCCAAGGCCTTTTCTTCCGTCTATGTGAGCAGTGGGAGGGAGTGGAGGTTACAGCTCTCCAGACCTCTTGCAATGGTAATTTCCCATGCCTGGAGAGCTGTCACCTCACTTCCAGGCTGCAAAAGCAATCCTTGTAACCAGAACACCTGTATTGGTGTAAACAGTTATAAATACAGCCCCCTAATATTACATAAAATGCCTTAAATTTAAAGTCTGTTGAGACCATGAAGGCACAGGGACATTTTGACACCTGAAATGACGAAACATATGTGAGAAATGCACTCTGCTCCCCCCTCTTTTGTTCAGGCAGGAGGTGGAGGGGGGAGCAGAGTGTGTTATTTGGGTAGGAGGAGTGAATCTAACAGCTAAAGAGACTCCGTAATCGCCCAGATCCTTTACACAGGCAGCCTGTTTCACAAAGCGCAGGGGGGAGTAAGCACAGAGAAAGCCAATTACAGCACAGGGGGCATAGCCCAACCCTAGAAATAGCTGTAGACGCACACTAATTAGGTAACTGCTATACTAAATGATTTGGGAAATAAAAACCAATTGCAAATGTATTTGCACTGTACCCATCATTACAGATATGATGCTTGTAGCCTTTAGCCCTTACTAACATAAGACGTAGAGGATCGCGGCGCGATTGCAGCGCAGGATGGAGTTGGCACCATCCCTTGCTGTATAACCTTTTAGATAAACACGGCCACGCATCTACAATGGATGCCGCGCACCATTTCTCGATCCGATCGAGACATCAGCGGCGAGATTGCTGTGTATCGATTGGTTAACATGGCTGCTAGAAGTTTTGTAAAGGTTTCCATCGGCACCATGTTTTCTGTTTTACTACTTCCTGTCCCAGGCAGGAAGTAGCAAAACAGCCATTTTTGTACACCCTAATGCATTGTTTATATTAAAAGTTCAAATCAACCATTTTTGCCATTTTAAAAATAAAAAAATAAAAAAAAAAAGTTACGCATATTAGGTCTCACCAAACCTGAAAAAGTACAATTAAAATATAACTTTCATCCTGTACGCTGAACACCGTAGAAGAATTACAAACGCAAAAATTGCGTGGTTTTTTTGTCCTTTCACATCCCCTAATAACTGGAATAAAATTGATCAAAAAATTCGCACTTGTTCCAATCTGGTACCAATAAAAGGTACACTTCAGCCAGCAAAAAAAAATGCGCCTTCACTCAAGTCCGTAGGTGCTAGTACCAAAAAGTTACTGGCCACTGAAAATGGCGGTGCGGCAAAAATTTGAAAAAAAAAAAAACGTTTGGAATTTTTTTTATGGTACCATAACAAACAGCAGGGCCATCTTTTCCATTCGGCACACTAGGCATTTGCCCAGGGGCCCCACAAGTATAGGGGCCCTAAGTGGTGTATGTATATTCCAGAAATACAAGAAACATACCCTGGATCCCTTGGTTGGCTTTGCTTATTTAACAGTTTGTGTGTTTTTAAGACATGCAAACAGTTAAAAAAAAAAACAAAAAAAACAAACAAAAAACAAAACATGGTGGAGAAGGAGCAGGGCCCACTGCAGTGCTATGCCCGGGGGGCCCATAATGCTGTTAAGACGGCTCTGGAAAAACGTGTTTGGTATTGCCAGATTCGTATTAACCTGTAGAATCCAGATAACACATCATTGAGGCCGAAGATTGAATGCCATACAAACAAAACTCCCACAAACATGATGCAAGTAAGTTTTTTTCACATTTTGCATCACTTAGAATTTTTTTGCGGTTTCCCTTATTTGTATAGATAAGTGGAAAAACAAAAGCACAATAAAAGTTATGGCTTCAGGAAGGTGGGATGGGAAAAAATGTTTATGGCAAAAAAAAAAAGGCTATGGCGGGAAGCAATTAAACACACCTCCGCTCATTGTAAAAGTTTTATATATTGATATATTTAGCATAAATGTTTAGTAATATCAATGCAGAATTTTACTAGTGGGAAAATCAACCATACAAGTTAGACATGACAATCCACAAAAGAGACACATGATGAAACTGCGGTATGTTTATTGTCAAGTGTTACTATGACTATTAAGGGCTACCAATATGCAAAGAAAAAAAAAATTGGGGAAATATGGGATTGGAACATTCAGCAAACATACAAACGAACTTTAAAATGTTGTTTTCCCCAAGGAAAATTATTTAAAAATTGTCTAATTACTGTGCATTTCATTAGCCCAACATGTATTTTTTTGTTTAAATGACTAGCAAGAAAATTACTGAAGCACAAATCGTGCTTATAAATTAACAGAGCTCATGTCCACACACAACATTAACTTTACCAATCATAAAATTGTTCCAATCATAAGGGAAATGAGGAACAGTTTATCACCAGAAGCAATGACAGCTTTATTTAAACTCCAAAAACATCTGTATACATGTCAATTATACATTTGGTTAAAAAGGTGCGATGATTGGAAAATTACCTTTTTTAGAATGTTCAAAGACTCACTAATTGTACGATCCATGTCTTCAATTCTAAAAGAAAAATACTTTTTATAGTGAACATGCTGTCTGATAGATGAGAATGTGAAGCTGATTATAAATCGGCCATGTTTCACTTACCTCTCTTGCTGCGGCCAGAACTCTGGTGTCCTCCACCGGCCGTTCACCAGTGATATCACATTCTTGCTCACGTGACTGAGCCAGTTAGTGGCCTTAGCAGTCACTGCTGAATGGACCACACATGACCACTGAGGCCAGAACGGGAAAAGGGGGTTTCTCACTACAAGGATTTTTTTTTATTTTTCAACATCTTGAAAAAAAACAAGTCACTTTAACAAATTGTCCTTTAACTAGTCCTACTTTTCCTAGATCCCCCCCTTTGTATGGGCTGCATCAGCAAAACTCAGACCTGTTCTCTCCCCCAAAAAGGATGCCAGCGCTGGTGCTTTAAAAATCGCTTAAGCTCATGGGACCAAGAACTTTACATCACAATGAGAATCTTGTGGACGGGCCCCTAAGCCCTACCCGTTTCCCCCGAAAATAAGCATGTCCTATAAAATTTTTGCTCTAAGGATGCGCTAGGGTTTTTTTTCAGGGGTTTTTTTATTTTTCCATGAACAAAAAATTCCATTTTTTGTTGAACAAAAAAAAATATCAAAATTTAATATACTGTAGTCCCGTTACACAAAAATCAACAAAACAGCCCAAACCTAAGCAACAGGGAACCTCTCACACTATTCATCAGTATGCTGGCCTGCAGTTTTTATGTAGTGAGAGACTCAGATCACCCCTGCACCAGCAGTATGCAGTAATCCCCCTCAGATTGGTATGGGTTTCCCCAGCTTCCTTAAGATCTCCTGACTTGCAAAGTGAAATAAACCCCCTTTTACTCTTAATACTGAATAAATCCCTGAATTGTTAAGACATTTTTTTGAGAATCTAAAATTTTATCTACTTCAATGTATGTTGTTTGTATGAGGGGATAGGTGCTCTTGTACCAATGACTTCCCCAGGACTTTTTTTTAAGGGGAGGCCTTATTTTCGGGGAAAACCGGGAGCATGCTGGAAAGGAGCATGGGGGACTTTTGGCTAGTTACACGGCTGATTTCAGAAATGATTCACGTCGGATTTCCGACGTAAATATTTCCGAAATCATTTGCAAACAGTTTCAAATAAGTCCCAAGTGGGCACGTATTTTTAACTGATTTCCCACTGATTACCATCCCAAACTTATTGGGGGTGAATCCCTCCCGGGAAAAAATTCACATTCAATTGTTTTGCGGGCCCGGGTTGCGGCCGCAACCCGGAACGGAAATAAGTGCGTCTGAACAACGACCTATTTCCCAAAAAATCAATGTAAAATGGCCCAGTTATTGTTGGAACGATTTCGCAAGGGTTTTTGGGGCCGTAAAAAGGGCTGCAAATCGTTGCAAAAAGCCGTGTGAACATGGCCTTAAACACAAGCTTTTTGTTACAATTTTTTTTAAAGTAGTAGGAATTTTTAAAAATCTCAAAAACCTCCTTAAATAAACTAAGTGCTAGAAGCCACTCTTAAATGGACCTTATCGAAGACTTATACAGCTTCCATTGTTATCAATGATAAATCATGACCAATAAGCTGATAAATTGGAAATTTTGTGTTGTAACAGAAAAACTGAGCTGTCAACTTTATAAACCTAAAAGAAAAAAACTTGTTCAGGATTACAGAAACATGACTTCTTTTCTTTTTAAGAATTAGTGCTACATCGGTCAATCAGTTTGTCTTTGGTATTGCAATGCAGCTCCATTGAAGAGAATGGGACTGAACTGCAATACCAGACTCAAACCCACGTACAGGAGTGGTGCTGTTTTTAGAAGAAAGCAGCTATATTTGTAAAATCCCTTAGAACCCATCTAAATGGGACAGATTTTTACACCGAAAAAATAAATTATTTACAGTTGGCTGTATGTTATAGTGACTTAACTGGTAAATGTCTGATCTTACACAGTAAATTACCTTTGCCGTTGATTTGTGCAGAATTCATTAATTTTCACAGTCTGTGCCTCCCAGAAATCCTGTGTTATAAAAAAAATATATATATATATATGTGCACAGTCTAGTGGAACACTTTATTAGGAACACCACATATTGCTGCAATTAAATGAAAAAGGGTAGTTGGCCTAATCTTTTTAAAAAGCCTCTCTCCCCTAATAATCTTTACACATTTCAGTTTTATTTTATGTCTATTACTAACTACCACTTTGTACCTTATTTAACCATTACAGCTCTACCATGCCAATTCTTTTACAGTGAACATAAGTAGCTCCGATTCTGCCTGTATAACCAATTGCAGTCAAAATGCTGGTCATTGAAGCCGTTAAAAAACAATGGCTGTGGCACAAATGGCTGCTGCGTCAAACGGCTGTAACTTCTTAAACTGATAAAGGCCACTGGGCCCGTCATCTTATTACTGTTATTATAGGGTGTAATAGAAGAGATATAATTATATGACATTCTACAACACATTACTATTGCAGAATGGTGTACAAGTGATCTCAGCCTCTACTGGTTAAATATTCTAGGAGGACTTAAAGTACAAGTAACAAAAAAAAAAAAAAAAAAAAGTTTGAAAAAAATATCAAAACCTAAAGTTCAAAAACACTCCTTGTTGCTATTTTACAAAAAAAGAAAAAAACCCCCTTTTTGGGGGGGTTCTCTGCGCAACCCTTTTTTTTATAGGGCTCACCTTGTAATTCATACTTATAAAAATTATTTACCTGTCCTGCTGTGCAGAACCACGCAAACAGCCCAGTCCTCTTTCCCCCCCCCAAACTGCAAACCATATGATGTTCATTGTTACAGGCCTCACTAAAACATTATTCACAGGGGGTGTTTTTGAAGCCAGACTCTTTTGGAGTGGGTTGACCTGAGCAGAGAAGGATCTGGTATTTCACTCTTCCAATCTGTATTTTGGGTAGTTCACACGGCTTACCTGCAGGGGCATAAGGGGGGGGAGTGGGGCGGGGGCCCCGCATTTCCCCGGGCCCCCATAACAATCACTGCACGGGCGTATACGCCGTAGAAAGTGACATGTAAATTATCTCCCCCCCCAGTTTCCCGGGGGGGAGAGGAGACTAATCCAAAAATTCTATAAAACGTAAATTTACCGTAACTAAGGGGCCCTTTTTTCTCCCGTAATTGGCGCACTTCGGCCGAAAAACGGACCGAAAACAGCCCTTTTTAAGCCAGGAACTTTGCCGAAATGAATAAAGAAAATTACAGGGGGGGGAATTTTTTATTTTGGAGTTGCGGGCAGAACTTTAAGGGGCGCAGCAGTTAGAGCTTGGGAGGTTGTGTGTGGGGCATGAAAATGATGACTGCAGCCTGTAAATTTTTCCAGTGAACCCCCTGAGTTCAAGCTACATATTTCTGACCCCAAATAAGGTGAGGGGGAAAACACTTTGTCCACATAAACCCCTTTCTCGATAAAGTGGTGGGGAGACCTAGATTGCTATGCAGTCTCGGAGTTGTAGGAAAAAAATGCTGGAGAAATACTAATACTCCCACAAGCAAGAATTTTTACTCAAAAAAATTTCATTTCAATAGATAAATTACAAAGGCAAAATAAAAAAAAAAAGGAAAAACTGAAAAGGGAGTGGGAATATCTTTATTTTTAATAAAAAGAGTTTATAGTGTTTATGAAAAACTTTAAACCCTGGAAAAACCCTTTTAAATACTGCGGGGCTGTAAATTTTATCCGTTTGTTTTATTAAAAATACCATTTGTCCCCGACAGTGAACACAAAAGAAAAAAAAGGGGAAAAAAACCCCAACCAAAAATTTTTTTTCATTTTTTCTGGGTACCAAAAAAACACTTCAAGGCCATAAATCGAAAAATAAAGCTTTTAGAAGGGAGGGGGAGAAAAAAAACAAAAAAAACACAAAAAACGACAGTTTTGGACCAAAAAGACGGCCCAATTTTTCAAAATTGACTAAAATTTTTTATAGAATAACGTTTTAATACTTTTACCTATTCATTGATTCGAGACAGTTTTCTTGTGACACTGCTTTGGGTTAGAAAAAATTTTTGTCCATACAATCCTTTGTTTATTTGTGAAAAATAAAAATGCTTTAAAAATTTGGAAAAATTTGAAATTTTTCAAAGTTAAAAAATTTCTCCATTTAGGCAAGAACGTTTTTTCGACTAAAAGACTCCCAAGGGTTTTTTAGAGCAAAAAAAAAGAAAAGAAATTTGAAGAAAAAATTTCCGGGGCTGAAGTGTTTTTTTTTGGTAACTTTTTTGGGTAGTGTATTTTTTTTGATCATTTTTTATTTCAATTTCTTTGGGGATATAAAATGCCCAAAAAAACCCCACAATTTTGGCGTTTGGGAATTTTTCTTTTTCTATGTTGTACACGTATGTCCCCGGATTAAGGGGTTATGTTACTTCATATTGGGTCAGGGTGTATTCACTGTAATGTGACCTGAGCGGGGGTCGAACCCCATGTGGGCTCATATGGGGGTGTTTTTAGGGTTTTACCGAGTGGGGGTCGACCCCATGCGGTCTCTTATGGTGGGTTTAGGTTTTACCTGACTGGTTCGACCTCTTTGCGGTCTCTATATGGGGGTGTTTAGGTTATACCTGAGCTGGGTTGACTCTATGTGGTTCCTATATGGAGGTGTTTTTAGGGTTTTATTGGCATTAGTATGTGGTAGTTACATGTGTCCCCGATGAAGAGTAAGGGAACACCTGACCCCGTGATAGGAGTTACAACTTCTAATTTCTTGTGTGTTTTTTTTTAGAAGGGGGTGAGGGCGGACCAAGGGAAACTGGAGGGGATTTTTGTATGTGGGTGGAGGGGAAACTGTAGGTGGGTGGAGGGGGGTACGTAGGTGGGTGGGGGGATACTTAGGTGGGTGGGGGGGATACTGTTGGGGTGGGGGGGATATTGTATTGGTGGGGGGGATATTGTATGTGGGTGGAGGGGCTAGTGTATGGGGGTGGAGGGGGTAGTGTGTGGGGGTGGTGGGGGATGTGTATGGGGGTGGGGGGGGTAGTGTATGGGTGGAGGGGGAAGTTATGTGGGGGGAGGGGGATACTGTAGTGGGTGGAGGGGGATACTGGATGGGGTGGGAGGGGGATACTGTATGTGGGGGGAAGGGATATTGTATGGGGTGGAGGGGGAAGGGATGGGCTATTAGCCCTGTGCTATGATTCTAACTGACAAATTGTGAGCAGAAGAATTTTACTTTTTTTGCATTTACTACACAATACTTTTTCTGTTTTGCACACTGTATTATGTGAAAAAAGGGGGTGCATTTATGCCCGAGGGGCCCGGGTAATTTTTTTATACAGAGGTTGGCCCCCCCAAGATGAACCCCCCTGTGGGCCCCCAGACACCCCGTTGACACTTTTTGGGGGGAAAGGATGAAGAAAATACGCAATTTTTTTCGTGATTTTTACATGCTCACTGTGCGTGTTTGTGACAATTTTTTTTTATGTGTTACTTATGGCGATACCCAATTTCCCCAAACTTTTTTTTGTAGTTCACTTTAAAAAAAATTAAAAAAAAAAAATTTTTTTTAAAAATTTTATGCATCGCTATCTTTGAAGCTCTGTATACGGAAACATTTTTAAAATTGTGGCTATAAAAAGGGCTTTTTTGCGTGATAAACTGACTTTTTCTTTGGGTACCAGTTTGGTTTTTTATAGATTTTTTATTGCTTTTATTCTTTTGCAGGGCTGCAATAAAAAAAATCCAATTCTGTCAAGGCTTTTTTTATGTTGTTATACGGTGGTTTAAAACAATGTGAAAATTTATAGGCTGGGGTCTTTTGGGATGCTCATGTTGCTTTTTTTATTTTGATTTCTTGAGGTGATTATTGTAAGGGGAAAAAGGTGGTGGTTTTTTTTATTTTTTTTTTGTTTTTAAAAACTTTTTTTCACAAAAAATTTTTTTTTTTATTCATTTTCACTGTCCCAATGGGGGACTTGACTTCAGCGATCTAGATCGCGGAATCATACAAAAACATACATGCAGTACGGCCTGTATGAATGAATCTCTTTTACCATGGGGGGGTAGCCCCAGACAGCCCTGGAAGCCTGGATAGAGTTTAAAGGCTGTCAGAAGCCCTTTTCCCCTCTCTGTCTGCCCTTAGCACCCGGTTGCGAGGGCCCCTTTGGCATTTGGGGGAGTTAACGTGGCGGGCGGAGCAAATTCCGCTCTTCCCAACTCCAGGAGTCAGCTACAATATACAGCTGACTTCATGCATCAATAGCCGGCCTTTTCGGGAGCTCACCTTTCCCAGGACGACAAAAGTCCTTTTGGTAAGGGATTATTTAAAAACATTAAAAAAAATCACCTTTCACACTTATTTTGCCATATTATTTTTGACAGGACAGCAGGGAAAATTAATTTCTTCAGACCTATTAGAATTATTGTTAAAAACCTGTAAGGGGATAGCCAGCATGAATTGTATTTTTTATAAATATACGTGGTACAAAATTACGGGAAAGACAACATAGTGTTTTTCAGTGTGTTGTGAAAAATCTAAAAAATTTTTTTCCTTTCAAGACAGAAAATTTTCTTGCTTTTTTTAATTTATAAAAATCTGTAAAAAAAATCTCAATAATTTTTAAGAAAAAATTTTCCAATTCCTTTAGACAGGGTATTGATGTAAAGTAGACTTCCCAAGTCTCCTTTTCCTTTCCCTTTTAAAACCGAGTTTCCGTCTCAAACTAGAGATTTTCCGGGAATATTGGTAAAAAAGACTAATTTTGGGAAACTATACAAAAAAAGAAAAAAGAAAAAGAGAAACAAATAAGTTTTTTTACTATAAACAAAATAAAATTTAAATACCTGGAAGTTAATTGATTTTTTTACAAGTTGAACCCCTCCACCCTTCATGAACCCGGTGAAAGGGGTTTGGTCCCTTTATAACAACTTGTCAATTACATTTCATCTATTCAGATAACATTATACCAGTTTCCGGCAAAAAAAAAAAATATACGGGGAAAGCACTTTTGGGACTACATTTCTTAAACACCGATTTACTCGGCCCAGAAGCGAAATCCAGGGGTCTACAAAATTTTAACCCCTTAAAGGAAATGGTCATCAAAAAATGAGTCAGGGTTTAAACCTTTTTTTTGGGAAATTTTTTTAATTTTTTTTTTTTTTTTTTTTCTTTCACTTTCAATATTTTTTTAATAAATTTGTCTTGCAGATTTTTACTTTGGCCCCTGGCCTTGTTTGCACCCTTTTAAAAAGCATTTAGAGATATGCTTACAGTACTTATGCACATGGAGACTTAACACTGACTCAGTCCTTTACTTCTATAGGGAGTTTTGTCTGCTCTGTGACCTGGGAGAAATCATTTGTGCAGGGAGGGAAACGGTAACTGTGACATCTCCTCTTGTGACTGGGGGATCCCGGTTATCTATTAACACGGTGTCTCCCTTTCAGTTGACCCCTGTCTGAAAAAGAGCAGACAACTAGAATCTTTCTGTAAAAACAGGAATTCAGAAATTGTTAGGTTTTTGTGGGCCCAAAATGAAACTGCGGGCTCAAAAATTATTAAAAAAAATTGAAAGTGATTGGGAAAAAAAAAAAAACCCCAAAAATTCTTAAAAAATGTGGTTTTTAAAAAAATCATTTTTTTGACACATTCCCTTTTTAAAAACGGTGACAAAGCGAAGTAATCAGGTGAAGCACTTGCCCCCCCCTATTTACTAAGGTAAAAAAATAAAAATGCAAAGCCCGTTCTTTGACCAGTGGCCAGGGGCACCTAAAAGCCCTATGTACAATGGCCCCTGTTGTCAAACCTGATATTTTCATTTTTCTATAGTTTTTGAGATTTTATACAACCCACTACTGCATTGAGTGGTTTTTTAAAACAAAAAGTTAATTTTGGCACCATTTCCACCCCTTCCAGTGGTATAGGAATCGGGGCCTCTACCGGAGTTTTACCCCGTGAATTAATTGTCCATGACTCAGATAAAAATTCCCCGTGACTTGCGGGTTATTTAGGTGACTTCAATTAAGGAATAACAGAATCTGGTCATTTTATGAAATAAGGTACTTTGTTGTTTGTTTCTCCCCTCTAACTTCTAATCGGATTTAATTTCCCCAAAATGTGTGGAACAATCTCCCATGATGTATCCCCCCCAAGAGAAGAGGAAATGATTCCTGCCCTTTCTACCTTTTACATCAGTTGGTACATTATGCTCAGTAAAATGAAGGGCTTACCCTCTCTACTCTATAGATTCCATGAGGATATACAAGTAATGGAACGATAAGGAGGCAGGGGAAAAAAGGGGTCGATAAGTGGGGAGAGAAGCATTTTTTTTTTGTAATAAGAATTTTTACAAAATGTGTTTGTTTTTACATTAAATTAGGAAATTATTTATAATCAGAAATACACTTTAAACCCTTTCACACATAATCTATGATCACGGAGCTCCCGCTTACCATGACTGAATGTACAAGACCGTTAACCCCCTAAAAGTATGGGAGCAAATAGATATACACAAGAAAAAATCTCTTTGTTTTTTCCCCTTTTAAAAAAGAGAGTTTCTTGATCACTTTTCTCTTTCGAATTACTTACTTGCTTTGTTGTATCTGACTATTAAATTAGAAACGCAAAAGAGATTTTGTCAAACTTTGTGCCCAATTTCCATCCTTTATACCAAATCTAAAAGATTAAAAACAAAAATATTTTTATTGAGTTCCCCAAATTATCAAAAGTGTAAAATGTTGCAAGACATGCTTAAAACTATTAACTTGCATTCATCGATATCTTTTAAAAGGGGTTTTTTCCATGACTTCCTTATTGTAAGAACAAATGAAACACCAAGCTGAGCTGAGAGAGGAGGACACAGCCAGACACAGAGCTCATAGGGGTCGGTGAAATGCTCACTTTTAAATAAACAAACTACAACTAGTGGTTCTTATACAAAAACAACACCTTTTCTCCACAGCAGCTTGAAAGCTTTTCATGTTTTCCCGTCATCAGATAAAGCAGGGGCTACTCAATAAACCCTAAACTGTGATTCTGTATACAAAAAAACAAATATTTCTACCCGGGGCTTGAAAGCTTCTGCAGCTCAGTCCATCAATTAAGAAACTCTCTCTGCGCAAGCCCGGGCCCACTTTGTAGGGCGATCTAATAGAAGCTTTGAAGTAATTAAGGCAGGGAAGGAAGGCTGTAGCTCTCTCGTGCAATTTTTGTAATCAAATAATTTAGAAAAGTGATTAAAATACCCCTTTTTGGGGGATCCCACGTCAAAATTTCATCGTGGCAAAACCCTTAATGGGTTAATGTGCCTTTTTAGTTTTGTTAAGAAGTGATTATTTAGAATTTAGTGTGAGTATCAAAGCTATAGTTACAAAGGAGGGGCTTCTCTGAGCTTTTCCCCAAAGTGCCGCAAAAATTTCAAATTCCCCTTTAATTACAAAAGGACTCATCATTGATACCAATCATTTAGAAAAAAAAAGCAAAGGTTTTTTTTTTTTTTAAAAAGTGTTATTATGCGTATTGGGAACTGTGGCCACAGTATTAATGAATGTGTCGTGTATCTCAAAATGTATAACTGACCGCATACCTTGACTGTAATAACTGGAGTGCAAATTATTTTTTCTCCCACTAGTCCCTATTCCCTGCTACATTTGGTGACCAATGTGCAAATTATTGAATACTTTGAATCCCAGATGGTCCAGTATCAAAAGGTGCATAAAGAAAGTCAAAAGGTACTCAATATAGTATTAAGTATTTTATCACTATACGGAATATTCAAAAGATTCTGATCAATGGGATCACTGGGCAGCATTAACATTTGTTTTTAAACCCCTTACCCAAAAAGCCAGTTTTTTCCATCCATACTCTAAAGGCTGTGTTGGTTAACCCTAACACCTCTTCTTTGCCACAACTTAACAGTGCTGGACCTCCATTTATGCAAAAATACGTTTTTATTTAATAAAAGAAAAACTGTTTCATGTCTGTAGACATTTCATTGGTATCATGGGTTTACCCTATAAAAAAGGTGCCAATATAAAAACCCCCAA